>JAJTWR010000205.1:127500-145000 GCA_021613335.1 Whitmania pigra | reverse complement strand
GTTTGATGTTGTATACTCTCTCCCGTTTGTCAACATCTCTCCTTCGTTTTATAAAAACTTGAGCACCTTACTCACAGCCAGTCCTAGTTAAGTTTATTCACTCGACTCGCTGGCGACACTGGCGATTCTGGACCACTCCGGCTGCAAGATCGTTTCGTTTCCGTGGTAGTTGTCGTTACGTGACGCTGTTTTTCTTGTGGTATTTGTCGTCGGCAAAACTTATTTTATCGAGAGAGGGAGTTCTCGATGCGTTATTTTGGTTGTTGTACTACATCGACTACATCGACTACACCGGCTGCAACCACTCCAACGAGAAGTTGGTATGAGTTGACGTGTTTCGCAACAACAACAAGGACAACGATTGCCATCTGTCGACACTACCATCATCTTCATCACCTTCATCATCATCATCATCATCGTCGTCGTCATCGCTACAACAGTAGCAGCGACACTTGAAAAAAAGTCGACGACAGTGAATGTTTCGATCTTCTGCTACTCGACACTCTGTTCTGAGTACACCCGTCAGGAGTGAGTACGTATGATTTTTGTTTTCAAAGTTATTGTTGATGTTGTTGTTGAGGATGATGATGATGTTGACATTGTTGTTTTTGGTGATGTTGACATTGTTGTTGTTGGTGATGATGATGTTGACATTGTTGTTGTTGAGGATGATGTTGATGTTGACATGGTTGTTGTTGGTGATGATGATGATGTTGACATTGTTGTTGTCGTTGATGATGATCCACAAACGTACAAGGCGAAACGGCGAGGTTTTTTTGGTTGTCAACAATCGAATAAATTTATTGCGCAATATTTTTATTTTTTTTATTTTTTTTAGAAACCGAAACACTCAAAATTTGATACTATCAAGCCATGATACTATTATTATCATCATTATCATAACCACAATAATCATCATCATCATCGTGCTGGAGTGTGTTACTACCTTTAACAGCAACAACAACAACAACAACAACGTTATGGAGACAATTGTAACTTGTAATGTTGCTGTAAGTTATGATGCCTCCATTACTAAACAACCCTGATGGAGATGATGATGATAATATTATAATAATAAACAAATACTACTACTACTACTACTACTACTACTACTACTACTAATAATAATAATAATAATAATAATATTAAAGTTCATTAATAATTTCTACGAAAGGTTATGGTTATGTGAATACTTCGATCACGCACGCGTGAGAATATCAGCTGCTAGTATAAGACTAACAGCAGCAGCAACAACAATACAAAAAAAAACATTAACAAAAAAAAATAATAATTAAAAAAAAAGTAATAACAAAAACAATAATAATAATAATAAATAATAATAATAATAAATAATAATAATAATAATAATAATAATAATAATATAATAATAATAATAATAATAATAATAATAATAATATAATAATAATAATAATAATAATAATAATAATAATATAATAATAATAATAATAATAATAATAATAATAATAATAATAATAACAACAATAACAACAACAACAACAACAACAACAGCAATAATAATAATAGAATAAGAACGGCAATAGGAATGATAACAAAAATGAACTAAATATAGACTCCAATAACAATGAGAGGACAGTGTCATCAGGAAATTAATCCCATTTATAAGCCCACGGCATTGGCAACAGTCATCGTCATCATCCTCAACAACAACATCGTCGTCGTCATCATTTTTTTTTCATAATCACGACGCTTCTTATGACAACGTGGGAGGTATTTGTGGTTGTTGATGTGACGACGATACGCAAGAAAGAGTTTTAGTTAATGAGTGAGTGTTGAGTGAGTGAGTGGATGTGAATGAGTGAGTGAGTGAGTGAGTGAGGAGTGAGTGAGTGAGTGAGTGAGTGAGTGAGTGAGTGAGTGAGTGAGTGAGTGAGTGAGTGAGTGAGTGAGTGAGTGGTGAGTGAGTGAGTGAGTGAGTGAGTGAGTGAGTGAGTGAGTGAGTGAGTGCGTGAGTGAGTGAGTGAGTGAGTGAGTGGAGTGAGTGGTGAGTGAGTGAGTGAGTGAGTGAGTGAGTGAGTGAGTGAGGAGTGAGTGAGTGAGTGAGTGAGTGAGTGAGTGGAGTGAGTGAGTGAGTGGTGAGTGAGTGAGTGAGTGAGTGAGTGAGTGAGTGAGTGAGTGGTGAGTGATGAGTGCGTGAGTGAGTGAGTGAGTGAGTGAGTGAGTGACGTGAGTGAGTGAGTGAGTGAGTGAGTGATGAGTGAGTGAGTGAGTGAGTGCGTGAGTGAGTGAGTGAGTGAGTGAGTGAGTGAGTGAGTGCGTGAGTGCGTGCGTGAGTGAGTGCGTGAGTGAGTGTGAGTGAGTGAGTGAGTGAGTGCGTGAGTGAGTGAGTGAGTGAGTGCGTGAGTGATTGAGTGAGTGAGTGGTGAGTGAGTGAGTGAGTGAGTGATGAGGAGTGAGTGAGTGAGTGAGTGGTGAGTGAGTGAGTGAGTGAGTGAGTGAGTGAGTGAGTGAGTGAGTGAGTGATGCGTGAGTGAGTGAGTGAGTGAGGAGTGAGTGAGTGAGTGAGTGAGTGATGAGTGAGTGAGTGAGTGAGTGAGTGAGTGAGTGGTGCGTGAGTGAGTGCGTGAGTGAGTGAGTGAGTGAGTGTGAGTGAGTGAGTGAGTGAGTGAGTGAGTGCGTGAGTGAGTGAGTGAGTGAGTGAGTGAGTGAGTGAGTGAGTAAGTGGTGAGTGAGTTAGTGTGAGTGAGGGAATCAGTGAGTAAATGAATGAAAGAGTGAACGAATGCATGAGTAAGTGATTAATTTTTACATGAAAGTTAGTCAAGTTGTTACCACACCAAAATTGGCAGCGGTTGTGGTAGAGGCGACTGACGCTGAGGCGGCAAGAGAAGCCTGGGAAAATGTACGAGCCTTCAAAAGGACACGTATCTCAAGTCTTAAGGCTGAGATTGTATTATATTGAATCGTGTTGCATTGTATTGTATTGTATTGTATCGTTTTGTTGCTTGACGTGGCCCGTGGAGTGTGTCAATGTTTAGTGCCATCGCTTGATTTGTTGTTTTCGTTGTTGATGTTGATATGCTGTTGTTGTGCGCAGCTTTGGCTGTGAGATGTTGTGGACAATGAAGACAACGACAATTGCAGCAACAATTGGGACGGTGATGATGATAATAAAAAATAAGAAGAAGAATTGTAATAATAATTATTCAGTAACGACGATTATTATAGTTATAGTGATGATAATGATAATTATTATTATTTTATTTATTGATTAAAGCCTATTGCAAATTATAATTGTTATTATTATTATTATCATCATCATCATCATCACAAGATTTGCAGCCATGATCTGGCTTATTGAGAATAACCCAAATTATATAATTACGCATTAATTGTTATTATTATTTTTTTTTCGACGAAATTCCCGACTAAAGTGCGCCAGCCCAGAAGGCGCCAAAATAAAAAAAAAATTATATCTGAGGATTGTACTATTTATTTCATTCTTGGAACAAAAGCAAAGGTGTTTTCAAGAATGTTTTTCGTGGACAATTGATGAATTTGAAAGATCCGTTCTTGATTAATTATGACAAAAATTTAATAATTATGTAGTAATAATAATGATGTTAATATTATATTATAGTAACAATAATAATAATTAATATTATATTATAATAATAATAATAACAATAATAATAATTAATATTATATTATAATAATAATAATAATAATAATAATAATAACAATAATAATAATAATAATAATAACTGTAGCAATAACGAAACAATAACAATAGGGGCGCTATATAAATGGTGGATCAATTAAGAAGTGCCTTCACATCCTGCAGACACAAGGGTATATAATGCACTCAAAAAAAATTCGGAAACAAACACCTGGCACCTACGTGTTTCTTACCTTTAACAACCTCATTGACGATCATGCTTACGTGTTGTGTATCAGTCTAGTTCTTGGGAGTCTGTGCCTAAATTTTGTTAAAGCTGTTAATTGATTGGTTGATTTAATTAAAGACTGGATGGGTAAGCGAATGCGCATTATGAGTGAGAGGAGTGAATGAATGGAGTAAATATATGAATGATTGGATGGAGTGGATGGATAAATAAATGAATGATTGGATGGAGTGGATGGATAAATAAATGAATGGATGGAATGATTGAATGAGTAAACGAATGAATGAAGTGAATGAATGAATGAATTGAATGAATTGAATGAATTGAAGTGAATGGAAATGAATGAGTGAACGGACAAAGGTGTGATCATCTCCCATCGTCTCCCACCCAATTAACCCACCGTAGCTGAGTCATCCCGTTCAAAACACGTGGACAGGTGTGTAACAGCCAATAAAGGTTACTTCCCGCGAGAATTTTCTCAGAACCGCGGCCCAAGTGGGCGGTTAGCTAGCAGGTGCTCACGTCGCCGTAAGTAGCATTGGCTGACGAAGAGGTTACAGTTTAAAGAGATTTTGAAGTGAAATTTTTATTATGATATATCACTTTTATTTGCCATTATTTATTATGACGTGTCTATTATTTACTATTATTTATTATTTAATGTTAAGACTTTTTTTTATAAATGCCAATTGTAAATCGTTCTGTAAGTCTACAATTACAAATAATTTACAGATATTTATAAACTGAAAACGAATTGTGCATTAAGCAGAACAAGGAAAGAACAGTTGGTAATTATCTGCGAAATAATCAAATTATCAATAAATTCAACTGAACTCATACTGAAATTTAAATTGTTTATTTAAATTTATTATTCTTGTTATTATTATTAATATTAATTATTAATTATTATTAATAAAGAAAGCCCAAAAAGTAAATTATAGTAATATATTTTAGCGGTCTCGTCAGGCTTATCTGATTTATTTCAATCAGAGAACTTCCGCCAGAGGTGTTTTTAAGTAGGCATGATTATGATATGGTATTGATTACTATTGTGTCCTATGCAATATTGTTATTAAACGGTAATTATTATTATTATTATTATTATTATTATTATTATTATGTCGATTAAATTTACCGCGGAGTTCCAGTTTGAAGAGTGCCTGTCCAGAATGCGCCAAAATAAAGCATAAGAATTAATTCCGAGAAAATGTACTATGATAAATACAGTAGTTATTTATTTAATGTCTATTATTCTAATTATGACTATGTGAATATTATTGTATTCATAATTATTCTTATTATCATCATCATAATAATAATAATTGTAACTTCATTTATATAGCGCTGTATGCATAGCGTCAGAGGCGCTTCTTGTAACCATTTATATAGCGCTCCTTCCCAAGGGCGCTGGCGGCAGTGCAGGCTGGGTTTCGAACACGACACATTACGACTGCGGTCATTACCGCCGTATGCAGGCACGTAACCCATTCGACTAACTCAAAATCAGGATTTGCAGACATGTTTTGGCCTACGATTATAAAGGATTATTGAGAATTAACTATATTTATTCTATGTATAGTTAAGTAATAATTAACTATTTTCGATGAAACAACTAACAACAGCGCGCCAGCCCAGAAGGCGCCAAAATAAAAGTTACTATCGTAATATATACTGTTTAAGTTTACTGTAGCGTTCTCTAGTTTACTACAATCTTGGAACAAAATCAAAGGTGTTTTCAAGAATTTCGTTCACGCGCAATCGATGAATTTGAATTTTATCTATTCTTGGATTGTCAGTTATGAATAAAAATTTAATGATAACGATTATTGTAATTAAGAGGATGACGATTGATTATTATTATTATTATTATTATTATTATCATCATCATCATCATCATCATCATCAAGATTTGTAGTCATGCAGCGGATTACTAAGAATAAACCACAATGCGTAGTAATGTAGTAATTAACTAATTTTTAATATGATATATCTGCCTTCACTGCGCCAACCCAGAAGGCGCCAAAATAAGAGAATGCCAAAATAAGAAAATACTAATGACTTTGTATGGCCCTCTGAGCTTAAATTTATTTCAATCTTGAAACCAAATGACAGGTGTTTTCTAATACTGACTGACTAATAATGATAAAATTATAATAATTATCTAATTAATTAATAACGATTATTAAAATTATGATGATGTGATTGATATTATTATGGTTTTTGTTATTATTGTTGTTGTTCTAATAATACTTCATGACGTGATTATGTAGTGATGATGATGATGATGATGATGATGATGACGATAACGATGAGGATGACGATGACGATGTTGTGATGGTGACGCTCACAATAAATAAAAGCAAATACGCAAAATTTCTAATTCCAACACGTGTTTCCAGCATACCTGTCCTGTGATTCACGAAGAATGTAAACATTGGTGTTGTAATCAGAAGAATATTTGTTGATCTCCCAGTCATCATCATCATCATCGTCATTGTCATCATCATCATCATCATCATCATCATCATCATCGTCATCGTCATCGCCATCGTCATTGTCATCGTCATCGTCATCGTCATCGTCATCGTCATCGTCATCATCATCATCATCATCATCATCATCATCATCATCATCATCATCATCATCATCATCATCATCATCATCATCATCATCATCATCATCATCATCATCATCATCATCAACAAATTCACACATTTTTTACTTCACATGCGCCTTTCCGCGCACATGAACAATTCCTGATGATGTAACTTTGATTACGATGATGATATTGTGTATGATGATGATAATGATGATGATGAAGATGATGGTGGTGGTGGTGAATATTATGATGCTGACGATGATAAATCGATGTCATTTTATGACGTTTATTTATTTTCATCCTCCTTATTGACCTTGTTTACACCTGAACTGAATAATAAGGCGCACCTGTACTTAATAATTATCCAGGTGTTAGAAGATATTCCAATTTGTAGGTACAAAGATAAAAAAGGAGAGAAATTCAATTATTACTTTTGCATCCGAAATTTTGCGGGAATAATATTTTTATTTGCCAACATTACTTCTACTCTTGTTGTAAGACTCTTGTTATATAATTATAGAAAAATAATATATTATAATATATAATAATTATTATTACTATGAATTGTTAATTGTTAATTGTATATATTATTGTTATGAATAATAATTATTTATTAAGATTATGATAATATTAATAATAATAATATCTATTATGATTATTGTTACAGTAACAAGTTGTGTTGTAATCAGACTTAATATTTAAAAATAAAGATATTATTTTTAATAATAAATGTATGATGATGATGATGATTATTATTAGTATTATTATTATTGTTATTATTAATATTGTTTTTGCTGTCATTGTTATTAATGTTATTATTATTATTGTTATTATTGTTGTTGTTGTTGTCATTGTTATTGTTGTTTAGTGAACAATAAAAATTAAATGAACAATATCTATGAAGATAATTTTTATAATTATCCTTAACATTTGTAGTACAAATAATGACAATGTTGATCAGTTGATGATGATGATGGTGATGATGATGATGATGATGATGATTGTGGTGGGTTGTGCAATTAAAACTGTTAATGAATGTTGAATTGCCTATGCATTATTTACAATTCACCACCGATGAATGATAAGCATCTAAGAGAGTCAGTTGATATCAGCCATTATTCGGCCTACATAATCACATTGTGATGTTCGCGACTGCCATGACGACTATGATGATTATGATAATGATGACAACATCGATGATGGTGGTGATGATAATGATGATGATGATGACAATTAAAGTTTTGCTTGTGATTTTGAAGTTTGATTCCGTCATATTATTCGACATTATCACCAATAGCATATGATATCATCATCGTCATGGGGATAGTCATCATCATCATCATCCTCATCATTATCATCATCAGGGCACGTGTAATTATTCGCCATGCATCACCGCGCGATTGCAATGCTTGCAATTTTTGCATCTCTGATTGATGCTTGAATGGGCCAATTAATTCCACTACCTGTATTGACTTCACCTGTACTGCGATCCGAGCTAATGAGAGAATTAATTAATTAATGAGTCATTGAATGATGCAGCGATTGAGTGAGTGAAAGAATGAATAAAAGAACGCAACAATATATTTATTTAAAGCAATGCCTTTATTTATAACATCATCTCTTTCAGCGACAAATTCACTTTTAAGTTCACCATTACAAGTTATAATATTTTCACATTTTCTAATATTAAAACATAATAACGTGAAATAAAAGAAAACCATTAATCTAAATAAATAGTTTTGTACACAGAAAAAAACAAAAAAAAATAAAATAACTACAAATAATAAAACAAATAAATCTTCTACTCTGGCCATGCCAGAAAGCCCTTGCGTGCCTTATGACATGGGAAGATTTCTCGCCCCTTGTCCGCTTAACCATTGGTGATTTCTCATGGCACTGACTGCCTCATCAGGTCGCTAATGATGCCGTCATTTTTTCAATTCACAGGTTGAACAGAAAAACTAGGCCAGCGGAGAAACCAGATAGCTGATAGAGAGATAGTCAGTAGAGAAACCAGGTCTCTGGAGAAACACTCAGTAGAGAAACCAAGTCGCCATGAATAGCCTCCTGACCAGAAATCATACCCCCATCCCTCGGTCCATATCGCCCCTCGAGGACTCGGCCTCGGTCTCAATAACCACCACGGTCAACAAACCACACTCATCAATTATAAGACTCCACGCCCATACCGAAGCCCTTGAGGAATCCCTGATTAAGTCGTCACGTGACAAGAGGTCGCAGCCGTCGCCCCAAGCCAGCGATACCTCTAGCTCAAGCCCCCAGAAACGGGGCTCGTCCGAGGTCTCCTCTTTCGGTGCCTCGCCGCGGAAGATTACGGGTCGAAGGTCTCAGCGCCGGTTCAACACCCTGCCATTGCCCGTGAGGGCTGAGTCAAAGATTGACACTTCGGAGAAAGAAAAGTCTAAAGAAAAAGACTCCATCTGGGCTATCTCTGGCGTCAAGTTGGAAAAGTTCTGTAAGAACCTCCTCAAGAAACCCAGAAAGAAGCATCAGAAAGACAGCCACCAGGATCAAAACGGCAAATCCAATGACAGCGACAAAGACTCACCTGGTAAATCACCTCTCGTTAGGACTTCCAGCGAACCCCGTACGGCGGGAAGGTCGAGATTTTATGTGGAAAAGGTGAACGATTTCAGGGAGAATGAGTTTCTAGATGAACTCGAAACTAAAGAAAACGGGAAATCCAAGAAAAAGAGCGACAGATTCTTGAAGAAAAAGGCCAAAAGCACTTCACTGTTGCAGAGAAACGCCAAAGAAAAGGTGGAAACAAGGACCACAGAAGGACCCTCCTCGGCATCGATTCCGATCAAGATCAAGATCAGAGAAAGCCAGAGCAATTCAAGCGAGGAGGCTTTCAGTCCGGTTTTTCTAAAGAACGACCAGTGGTCTCGTCTTGCCCAGAAACCAGAGCACCAAAGCCAAGCCGGGAGGTCTAGTGAAGACCCCCGGAAATCTATCGTCTTCAGGAATTCAGTCCCATCTGCCGAAAAAGATTGGGGACTTTTGAACCACATGAGACTCCAAAAGGAGCGTCTTTCCAGCCAGTCATCCGTGGTCAAGATTACGAAGCTGGAAAGGGAACCGTGTCGACGCAGCCGAAACATCAATCCGGATTTAAAAAGCGACGGAGTGGAAAAAGATGACAACGACTATGACGACGTCGACGGTGTTGTGATCAAGCGAGAATCAATCCTTAGCGATGCTTCCCGACTAAAGAAAGTTCCAGAACCATCGTCGTCGTCGTCGTCGTCGAAGAGAGACAAAACTCCTCACAAGGTTCTCTTCAGCAAGACCAACGGGTACCTGCCTGCAGATGAGGACAAGATCAGAAGGAAAACTGACGCTACTGGCACTGGCTACGTCACTTCAGGCGAAAGCTACATTACCACGTCGCCAATATCCGGCGAACATTCCACTCTATCCGACTCCGGCTATTCGGTTACGAGTAATGACCCTCTGTTTACGGACACCGGATTCCTCGTGCTGGATTCAGTCGGTGCTGCCTCTAGGATCGGTGCTTCTTCCATTGCGCCAAGGTGCTTGAATGGCGTCAAAAACGTCAACGCCGGCCACATTCACTCGCCTTCAACGAAGAAAGAGAATGCAGACCAAGCAGTTACTCCTCGGGATATTCAGCCAGTCGTAGAGAGATCAAGCTTGGATTCGAACCGACTGAAATCACCCGAAACGACGAGCGAGAATCAGAGAGGTGCTACGATCGTCGAGCAGTTCTCCAGCTCCAATAATTACTGCAATACTTATCCGCAGGTCAAAAGCTCTAGGAAGATCAGCGACTCTTACACGTCGAACGATCAGACTGCCAGTTCCATGAATTTGACACCCGGAGAAGTTTTGGATAGCTTAGTAATGGCGGAAAGATCCAGACTGACAAATCGTATGTTGGGCTTTTCTAGACAGGACTTTGAAACTCTTAAACACAGAGCCAAAAGCGTGGAAATCATCTTACCAAAACGCTCAAGGCAAAGAGGTGGTAAGAGGCGTGCTTGTAGCATCAGTCGTGAGAGACTTGTGGTGACTGTTACCACGACGACCGAAGAAATCAGGTATCCGAAGGCTGTCCACAACGGTCTGTATGCTGACAGAGAATGTAGAGAGAGTGACAACCTTTCAAAACAAGAACTTGGAATTTCCGTGATTTCAAATGTTCCCGATGCCAAGAGAGATCAACTACCTTCTCTTTCGGCTGACACTGAGCATAAAGGGATGCAGACGAGTCCAGATAAAATGTTCATGACTACTGACTTTCCGTTTACGACGACTAAAGGATGCCAAGTCACTGGACAAGACAAAGTTAACTCGGCGAGCGGAAGACATTTTTCAAGCATCCCATATTCAGAAATATCCGGAGATCAATACATCGAGAATAAAGGGAGAACAGATTTTGAAGATCATCCGTCCTTTGCAGCCACTAAGGTACCTTGTCAGAAAAATTGGATTAAAAATAAAACCGATAAAAACGTATTTAATGTTGACGAGCAGGACACAAAATCGAAATCAGGCGTGGAACCCAGCAGATATTCAACAGACATTAAAGGCACGACATGCGGCAGTAAAGCAATTCACGAGAACCGTACTGAAGAGAATCAAAACAAAATCCAACAATCAGCCGAAAATAACACCCAAAGACAACCGAAAAAACTCTCGGCTGTCTCTTACTTTGACGGCTCCAAGTGGCTCACTTCCTCGGACGAAGCAGCCAGCGAAGAAGATAAAAAGACTCGAACTGTTAACCCGTCCAGGGATTCGGAGACTGGCAGAAGATGCGTCGAGACGCAGACAAGCGAAGACATTTTCCTCTACCTCGTTCCTCCAACTCTGGATCAATCATCCCAAACTAATATGTGTTCTGTCCTTACGGAGTCAGAACAAAAAGAATTGAAAGGTCGCGCAGAAGAACGGAATACTGACCAAACGTCATCGTCATCCTCTGGACAGCGCGCTGTCTCAAGAAGTGATGGTTTAATAAAGAGAGATCAAAATCAATCAAATCGAAGAGATTCCGTCAAATCAATCATAGCCCACGAATATGGCGAAATGTACTCGATATTCAGAGAAATTCCACCTTCTTTAACTTACCTCAAGGCCAGTCTCGTCTCCAACGAGCAGTTTAACGCCAGCAAGGACTTGAAAATAGCCTTGGAAAAGTATCCTCACCTCAGAACCGGGTCTTGGTCTTGGAGTGAGAGATCAGTCGGTGGTTTTGGCCTCATGTTGGCATCGTCAGCCACACAACAACGTGGAAAGAAGATCTACGATCGAATGACTGCTCCTGAGGGTAGCTTAGGAGAGGCTAGCGAGCTTATTAGCTATCGGTTCGAGCCCGTGTTGGAACAGTTTAAGCTGCTTGGCTGAAAGTTTTGAAGCAAGTGCCCAGTTTTCAGTCTCTGTTGGTTCTCTGCGAATTTTCCCAAAAGGACGGATGGCCGATACTGTCTTTTCTGTCCTTTATTTCGACAATTTTGATGATATTAATGACGCTTGATATTTCAAATTTTGCTGTCTTTTTTTAGTTTTATTCTTGTTTCTGTAAACAATTTTGTTCACAGCATCGTATCAAAGGAACTTGAGTATTATTGATGATAACGTATTTTGCATGATTTTCTCCATGCTTGTCATCAGGTGGAACAACTTTTTACTAAACTTTCTGAATTTTAAACTCTGAAGTTAACTTGAAAATCATCTTTTTGGACGACTTTTCTCAAATTCTCGATGCCAAATTTGTATCGATTTCATATTTTAAAAATGTTTTATTTTTAAAATTTGTTTTTCGCAACGCAGGAAGAAAAATTAATTAATTTCAAAATAATAGATAATATTTTTAATATAATTATTAAAGATGCACTTATGATAGACCTGCATGTAATTTATTTGCTAAAAAATTTAAAATTAAAAAATGAAATATTTTAAAGAAGATTCCAATGTTGGATGGAAAATATATTTATTTTCATAAGTCAACATTTTTCTCTTCCTGGCTTTTCGCAACCTCTTCAGTAACTTGAAGATTTTCGAATAAAGATTTAAAAACATCTTAAATCTCTTTTAGAATTTTAAATATCTTTTAACATCTTAAATATCTTTTAACATCTTAAATATATTTTAACATCTTAAGTATGACTTAAAATCTTAAATATGCTTTAACTTCTCAATCATGTTTTATTTATCAGTAAGAGCTGTTTATCTGTCTGTATCAGATTAGGAATTCTACCAACTCGTGATAATTGAAGAAACTCCTAACTAAATGTAAACTGAAAAATTAAAACTTGGTTGAACCCACGAGCCATTTTTTTCTTAAACATGTAATAAATTTTGATTCAAATGTCTTCAAGTACTTAGGGATTAACTCAAGATCACAGCGAGATCGGCAAACAATTTCCAGCTCAATGATTGCATTCACTCGGATGACTGACTCTGCACTGCGTACAACGTACAGACTTCCAATCAGTTGGATTATTCAGAAATTGAAAAAAAAAATAAAAAAATAAAAAAATTAAAACAAAACTTGTATTTCAAAATTTTTATTTATTTTCACCAACAACTACCCCAACAACAACAACAACAGCAGCAGTAACAACGAGAGAGGCGAACGACAAAACTGGCGACAACCAACAACAAACGCGGTTGTTTCGGGCACTCATCGACATCAACAAGTCCGGGGGAGGGGGAAGGCAGATTCAGCAACGATGTTCGAGACGTTTCGGTCTGGAATTTACGAAATGTGGAAGCTAGGAAAAGGCGTCAAAAGCGATTCAAAAATTTTTTCCGAACTAAAAAAAAATGTCACGTGTTTGCTGCGCTCGGTTGAAGGTGGAACGGGAAAAACCAGGAATCATTGATCGCTTCTTTTCCAAACTTTTACCACTTGAGGATTATCTTGATTTTTTTTTTGATTTTTTTTTTCTGTTAATTTTTCTAAACTTTAATATATGCCCTGAGGTTGATCGTCGTTTTACGCTTGTTCGAGTTTCGCTTTCGTTTTCCCAGACACATAAAAAAAAACGTCTCTCCATCCAGTGTTTAGTTTTCATAGCATTTCCAGGAGATATTGTCGATTTATTTTTGTTCCAATTTTCCTCTTTTGCCCTCATTGCCACCAGTCTCTCGTTCTCCATCTTTCCAGTCAGATCTCTCTTCTCAACTTATCATCTCGACACGGATATTCCCTTTCGCCTGGAGACGGAAGCAATTCCGCCTCTTAAATCATCCATCATCCATCCATCCGTCCGTCCGTCCATCAATTCG
Organism: Whitmania pigra; assembly: GCA_021613335.1. Classification (NCBI taxonomy): domain Eukaryota; kingdom Metazoa; phylum Annelida; class Clitellata; order Hirudinida; family Haemopidae; genus Whitmania; species Whitmania pigra. The sequence continues at coordinate 131,236 of JAJTWR010000205.1, read as the reverse complement.
TCCGTTTGGTATTGGTTGGTTCCTTTAGTGGCCCTTGAAGATGCCAGTGAGGATGTGCTCGAGACAAGCGTCCCAAGATTCGAAACTGACGAAGACACCCAAGTACTCTGGCAGGACTTCCAAAAGAGCGGTTTTGAAAGCCTATGGGGAGGTATTAACGATGGTTTAATTAGTTAATATTAATCATGTCTTCATTAGGTATTAATTTAATTGTTACAACCTATTTATATATTAATGGACAATAGGTTTAGTTGGTTAGCACGTTAATTAGGTTGTTTGATTTGCATGAATTATTAAATACTAATTTACATAGGCCTAATTAGTGATGAATTATTATATGCTAATTTGCTTAGGCCTAATTAGTAATGAATTATTAAATGTCAATTTGCATAGGCCTAATTAGTAATGAATTATTAAATGCCAATTTGCATAGGCCTAATTAGTAATGAATTATTAAATGCCAATTTGCATAGGCCTAATTAGTAATGAATTATTAAATACCAATTTGCATAGGCCTAATTAGTAATGAATTATTAAATACTTGGACGTAGGCCCAGTCAACTCCTCTGCTGTCGTGCTGTGCCTTCAAATGGGCCAGTTGTTTCTGAAATTAATAATTAGTATTACTCATATTTAATTAACAATTAATTTTATATTTAATAGTGATATTAACAATAATGATTACTGTTTAATAATAATTTATTATTTCTTTGCTTAACATAATTATAATATTTAACAAATGATTTTACATCCGAAAGTGCATCTTGGCTCAACAGGAGGGCGTTCAGGTTGAGGGAGGAGAGGACTCTCTCAACGTGAGCCTGAAATAAAAGAATAAATAAATAAATAAATAAATCAATTAATTAATTATGACGTAAATCTCGTATTTAAATGATGTCTTAATAATGCGAGGACAAGATAGTAATAGCAATTAATTAATTATAATCAGCAATTATATTAACCTTGAATTCAGATGAGTAGACATTTTCACCGTTGACCCTCGAGAAAAGCTTCCTGGCGTCAGGGTGCTGCTGGAAAAGTCTGGAAAAAGAGGACGATATGATGATGATGACGATGATGAATTTTATTATAATGGCGGCGATGTTAATAACGGTGACGGCGACGATGACGTCACGTTAAAGCCAAGAATCAGGGCTAAGTCAAGAGACAGGTCAGGAGAAAAGTCATTCTAAGGTCAAGATAGTAATCAAGGTCAATTAGGTTAGGGTAACCTGGAGAAGACTTTCAGGCCGAACTCAACCCTCTGCTCTCCGACGCCAAAGACCTCAGACCACTGTTTGAAGAACTTGAACTTTTGAAGAAGACCGCACTCATTGGCCTCTGTCTGGAATGCCAACATAAGGAAAGCGCCGACGATAAGCAGGACCTTCATCTTTGATTAACCTGGTAATGATGATGATGATGATGATGATGTGGTAATGCTGATGATGATGGCGATTAAGCTAAATCCATATGGCATAGCTACAGAAAATCTTCTAGCTCAAGTTGGGAATTGAACACGATCACAGAAATCAAGATAAAATTCCTTATTTGATTAGTTCTTCCCTCATGTGCTTTGTGAAAGCGATAACAAAAACATATTTTTTCGACGGCTGTTCGAATCCTACCTCAGGGCTTCTATCGAAAGGAATGCTGGGTGCACTTTTACTCGGCCGGCACTTACTGCTTATATATCCGTAGACGTTCTGAGGGGATGCCTTGAAAAAATCAGGGTTCAAAGGGCAACTTGTAACAATGCACAAACAGGCAGGGCCTGCGTAACATCGATTAGTTCAAGAGAACGAAGAGAATGGGGTGATGATGTTTATTATTGAATTGTACGGTGTGATGATGATCATCGTGATGGTGATAATGATCTTTACCGCCGTCGTCGTCATCCTCATCACGTCTTGACAGTCATCTTTGTGCAGATTGAAGGCTAGACAATGGGTAACAAAGTTCAGAGTGAAATAATGGAGAACGTATGATGAAGCTCCATAATTTTATTTATATTTACAATTATAATTAATCATAATTAATTAGTTAATTAATTAAGTTAGTTGATTAGAGTTTATTTAAAATTCAAAACATTGCAATCTAATGCTAATAAATTTCTAACACGCTGGTATTATAAATTATTGATAAACACAATAATCATAATATCAAAAAATCTTTAAAAAAGACATTAATTAATAAATCTTGTATTAATAATCCAATAGTTATAAAAAAAAAATTGCAGTGTAATAATAATAATGGTTAATTTTAACTTAATTTATACTTTCTTAAATAATATTTTTTTGATATACTATTGATTAACATGTTCTTAATTAATATTTTTAAATTTACATACTATTATTAATTTACATGTTCTTAATTAAGCAATGCTGATGCTCAGTTCTGGTACGCCTGATATGTGCGATATTTGGTGACCAGCACGTTAACGTCTGCCCGCCATGATGATGATTATGATGATGATCTCGTCACCATGGTGATTACGATGACGATGATCTCCCGGCAGAGCAAACACGGCCACCAAATATATCAAACATATCTGACGAACACAGAATTACGCGAGAAACGTAATTATTAAATTAAGTTAATGTAATAATATTATTATCAAATAACAATGGGTTATTAAATATTAATAACATTATATTAAATTAATTGCTTTGAAAAAAGCTTTAAATTAATTTTCGCATTAAAAATTAACGAATATTTAAGTTATTAATAATTATTTGCGTTATTATGATAATTACTTAATTTTAATTAAAATAATTCAATTCCAATATCGCAATGCGGAACGATCATATTCCGTGATAAATTTCTGAAAAATCCTGAAGAATTTATTTTCCACTCGCCAGTCCTCCATCTTTAACGTCCTTCCTGCCACTTGGCGAATGACATGAAATAGATTTAAATATACATTCGATCCAGTCGGTGCTTAAAAATTGTTTTTGTGTATAATTCTTGAATTCCAGTAAAAATGAATTGTTTAATTATGTAATAATATAATGTTTGATAATTACATAGCGTAATTATGAACATATGAATTTATGCATTATTATCTAATAGGTCTGCAATCACTACGCTGTGTCAAAAAACAACGTCGTCAAAGCATTGCACATTAATTTATTACGTATTATTAGAAATAATTATATTATTAGAAATAATAATATGTAATGCAGCATCAATGACAAGAATAATGACGATGACGATGACAATGACGATGATGATGGTGATGAAGACCACGATGACGATGATGATGATAGCGGTGAGCCTGACGAGAAATTGCAACCTTATTTTCCAGACGTCCATAACTCCCGCAGGACCAAAGATAAGAATGCGAGATAAGGCATAGATATGAAATATCTTTCCTCTCGTTTTCATCTTTTTTCCTTTTTTCGCTCTTTATTATCTATGGCGGATGTTCCCTTAGGTGTCGTGTTTCATTTCTTTGTTTTTTTTTTCGAATTCATAACGAGAATGATGATGATGATTATGACGATGATGATGACGACGATGGTGTTGACGATGACGATCATGGTGGTGGAGGGTTGGAGATATTTCGTGATGTATTTATAATATGGATCAATATATTTGACATTAAAAAATTAGAAATATTTTAAATTCAAAATTATTCTAATTAGGTCCGATACCCCCTGAACCACCCTGCCATGGGGGGGTGGTGGTGCCTCCGCATCGTCAACAGCTTTCAGACTTAGACAAACAACCCAGG
>JAJTWR010000205.1:117500-125000 GCA_021613335.1 Whitmania pigra | reverse complement strand
ATATCGTTATTTTTTAAATTTACATTTTAATTGTCGCTGTTTTTTTAAGGATATATTCACTTATTTATTCTCATTTTATGTCTTGATTTTACGATGCAATAATAATATTGTGTTCCAGTTGTGTTGGCTGATTATAATTTCAATAGTTTTCATATTTTATTAAATAATTTTTTTTTTAAATAATGACGACGACGACGACGACGACGATGATGCAGACAGTATTGCTTATTCGCTTGAACTTTTAGTTTTATCTTTGTTATCGCGATGACGTCACTGTTCTGTTTTCACCTGCACATTGATTAGACGGATGCATTAGTGCGAATGAAATGCATCCATTCACCCACAAGTGCATTGCGCTGCGCTAAACTTTGATCGGAGCGCTGTAAATCACTTTGATAACTCCAATATAACAGTCATCGCCTAGTTTAATTAGCACGCTTTCTGTATTGTTACGTGTCTCTTTGTTACAGGTCCATTCAAGCTTTTAATGTTTCGTCTCTCTATCCGTCAATTCATCGAACACTTAAGCCATCAATTCATTCGTCAATTTATCCATCAATTCATCCATTAATTCATCCACCAATTCACCTAGTAATTCATCTAAACTATTCATCCATCCATACGGCATTCTTACCCAACTTGGTAATGGAATTTAACTGGATAATAATAATAATAATAATAATAATAATAATAATAATAATAATAATAATAATAATAATAATAATAATAATAATAATAATAATAATAATAATAATAATAATAATAATAATAATAATAATAATAATAATAATAATAATAACAATAATAATAATAATAATAATAATAATAATAATAGCAATAATAATAACGTACAGCAACAATTTCCTTTCATATTAAGATTGGCAATCTCCGAGTGCGCAGTTAGGAATCGGCGACAGAATAAATAATACAGATAGCATCGGACAAATATAAAAGAAGAATACAATAACAACAATATTATTAATTATGACAATAATAATTATTATTGTCACCATTAATTAATACAATAACAACAATATTATTAATTATGACAATAATAATTATTATTGTCACCATTAATTAATATTACCTTCACTATGCGATATTTAGCAATAAAATTACACATAGTTTACATATCGTATAATTTTATATATATGCATGTACATTTTTTTTGCGGCGTAATACTTCATTTATTACAAGAATATTAGATATGTAATTCTGATAAACATGTTATAATAAAATTTCGTTAACTGTGTAATGTAATAATTACGTCTATGAATAAAAACAACCTATATTTTTATCTGGTTTTAAAAAAAATTCGTTATTAATAAGTTAAAATGGTCGTCATCATCGCCGTCATCGTCATAGTTCCCGAGAGTGCGCCAGCCCATAAGGCGCCAAAAAAGTTGAATTCAGCTGCTCCAAAGTGCTAGCGCCTCTAGTTTAATTTATTTCAATCTTGGAACCAAATCAAAGGTGTTTTTAAAATTTTTTTCATCAAACAATCGATGAATATGGAAGATAAGTTTTTGAATAATTAACAATAAAATGTAATAATTATTTAGTAACAGCAAATGTTATTATTATTATTAATATAATAATTATTATTACTGTTATTATTATTATTATTATTATTATTATTATTATATTATTATTATTATTATTATTATTATTATTATTATTATTATATTATTATTATTATTATATTATTATTATTATTATTATTATTATTATTATTATTATTATTATTATTATTATTATTATTATTATTATTATTATTATTATTATTATTATTATTATTATTGTTATTGTTATTATTATTACTATCATTATTGTTGTTGTTGTTGTTGAAGTTTTTGAAATTATTATTATTAATAATAATGCTACTGTTGCTGCTATTATTCAATGTCGTGTTTTTGATGTGTTTTAAGGGCAGATCCCAATAAAATTTGGACGACCTATTGTTGAATAATTTTTTTAAATATAGTAATTTCGTAATTATGACTATTGGGGTATTGTTAATATTGCCGTTGTTATTTACAACCATGCAATTGTCCCTACTAGCAATGGATTCATCGTCATCGTCATCATCATCATCGTCATTGTCATCATGATCGTCATCATGATCGTCATCATCATTGCCATTTTCATACCCCAAATTCTCCTCGGCAGCTGCAAACACACTAACACACGAAACTTCTTCAAAGCAAAATTTATTTTCAAAAATAAAAATGAAAAATCCAAAATTTAAAAACATCTTAAATTTGTTGTAATAATTCAGAAATTGAACAACATACAAAAGTACATAAAAATTGTCAACTGCAAAGAAATAGCGGGCCAACAACAAATTGGATCCATGGATGGATGGATGGATGGATGGATGGATGGATGGATGGAACAGGGAAAAATGGATGAAGGAATGAACAGATGATTGGATCAGATCCAAGCCAGCATCAACAGACTGAAACAGGTTGCCAATGCCAGCACCTCCCTTTGTACCACCAGAGAAACTGACGAGTCTGGTTTTATCTCAGCCACGACGCCTTCGAGTTCCCTGGACAAAATAAAGGGCGGTTCAAGTTAATGTAATTTAGTTATAGTAATTTGCATCATTTTATGTTTTTAAATGACTAGTTAGCTAATTAATAATTTGTTTTAACTGCTTAATTAATTCTATTACCGTCAATCGCACATAATAATATAACGTTAACATGATATAACATAACGCAATATTAACACTAATATAATATTATAATATAATACTAACATAATAACATAATAACATAATATTAAGTAATCTATGGTAATAATTTTTTTATTATTTTTACCATTATTGTCATCAGCATCGTCGTCGTCAACATAAACGATTATAAAAACTGCAGCATCGTAATGCTCACATTCCGCACTGTTTTTTCTTCTCCATCGATATCTCAGAAGTAGGTGTGCAGTCCTGCTTGTCCAGGTCGAAATACGTTTTGCCCATACAGGTAGAGGTGTCTCCCTTCTCCTTGTAGCAGATCAGGAACATCTTGCAGCCTTCTCCGTGGTCGTACTTACCGTCTTTCTTACCTTTGCACAGTTTGTTCAAAGGAGGCATATCATCGTCTGGCTTTTGGCTACTTTTACTTTTTTTCGCATCTTTTACAGTAGTAACAACAGGTTCTTCGTTTTCTTCATCCTCGCTACCTGGAAATGGCGGGATGCCTTGATCAGTGAGTCTGGAATAGACGGAAGGGTTAGTGAGTGAACAATTTTACGGCATGCATCATTAGCAAATGTCCAATCCCAAAATAACTCGCATTATGGTACTCACTCACAAATCGTCTAAACTGCTTGTGGCAGCTCGTGAGCTGGGTTTCGAACACGACGCGTCAAGACCACCATTACTACTTCCTGACTCTTGGATTAACCTAACCCAACTTGCAGCCCAATGAAAATGAAACTGCCACTAAACAGCTATTCCTTACGTGTAGCATTCCACTTTCCTTTTTTCTGGCAAATCATTGGGCCAGTTGCAGCTATCTGTTGAGGTGTCGTAAAGCAATTGCGATGGACAATCGAATATGAATGGCTTTGCTGAGAGGCACTTAATGAAGGATGAACAGGTTAAGGGGTGAGGGTAATTGCCATCGTTGAGCGCGTCACAGAAGACATCGGGGACTTTCTTCTCCTCGAACATCTTTATCGTATTGGCCAATCTGGAAAAGATGGATCGAATGGGTATTAACTAATAATAATAATAATAATAATAATAATAATAATAATAATAAATAATAATAATAATAATAATATAATAATAATAATAATAATAATAATATAATAATAACATAACTATAATTTTCTAGGATCCAGAAATATAATTTATTCGTAAAACTAATTCGAAACAAACTTCGGAGATACTTCAGGGGGTCGTTCAACTGGTATAATCTCTTCGGGTTTCTTGTCCCTGTTTGAAATCATTTCGTTAATTTAAATGTTCATTTGTTAATTAAATCATATTAATAATAAATTACTACTGCGATTAAGTAATTAGCATTTTATTATTATTACTATTATTATTATTGTTATTATTGTTATCAACATTCAGTAATTAATTTCTTTAAAAAATGAAAATCTTATTCCAATTAACAATTAGAAAGAAAATTTCAAAACAAATTCATTAATTATAATATGTATAATTTCAGCAACATACATTTATATTACATTTACATAATAATAATAATTCAAATTTATTTTATAGTTAATTAATTAACCCATTAAGTTAACTGACTTAAACTTACGAGACGTCACCCGTGGTTGCTTTGTTGAGAGCGTTGAGAAGGGGGTACTTGCCACGCCCACACTGGGTGCCCAGGAAATCGTCAAAAGACAATTCCCAGAAAAACCAGCCACCGTATTTCTTATTCTTCATGAATTCTACCTGTGATAGTAATAGTTAATGGCTTAATGTATTATTTGTTGGAACTATTATTATTATTTTTATTATTATTAGCTAGAAATCAGTTATACTAATTTTAGTTATTGCAATTAGTTCCAATTAGTAATTACAATCAGGTTGGCCGAATGGGTTACGTGCATGCGCCGCTAATGACAACAGTCGTAACTGGTTGAGTTCGCAACCCAGCTTGCACCGCCATAAAGCGCCTTTTGGATGCGGAGTTATACAAAGGGTTGAGCCCCCCCTGAAGCTTACTATTATGGCTCTATACAAATAAATAAATTATTATTATTATTATTATTATCATTATTGTTATTATTATTATTATTATTATTATTATTATTATATTAATCATCATCGTCATCATCATTATCATCATCATCATCATCATCCATCATCATCATCATCATCATCATCATCATCATCATCATCATCATCATCATCATCATCATCATCATCATCATCATCATCATCATCATCATCATCATCATCATCATCATATCATCATCATCATCATCATCATCATCATCATCATCATCATCATCATCATCATCATCATCATCATCATCATCATCATCATCATCATCATCATCATCATCAATCATCATCATCATTTAAGGACGATGCTTTTCAAAGGCTACCTTTTTAATCAAGCTTCTGACGTCATCGTATCCAACCCAGGTAGATCCAGATACTACATAAGGAACACCAAGAGCCTCATCAAATACTTTCGTGGAATCTGCTTCTTGTATGAAAGGACATATCTGCATTGATTCGAATTAAATTGAATTAATAATTATATTCTTAATGTTTAAACTTAACTTTTGTGTATGCGATATATATATATATATATATATCTGCATTGATTCGAATTAAATTAAATGAGCAATTATATTCTTAATGTTTAAACTTAACTTTTGCCTATGCTACTGAAATTATTACAACGTTACTCAACATTACAGACATGATCGTAATAATGCAATTATTATAATATTAAGCATCAGTATCGTTACGATTATAATTTTTATAATCTTAAAATTGTTGGAATTACAATTATCACAATCGCCTGATTATTATTTACTTCTCATCATCGTTATCAACACCGAGTCGTTTAACCTTGACTAGAACGAGATTAAAAATTAAAAAAATAAAACAAGCAATAATAATAATTTTTAAATTAAAGAACATCACAATCATGACTCCTTAAAACACCTCTGATTGAAGTCCTCTGATTGAAATAAATCAGAGGCGACAATCTAAGCTGCGATACATAACTGCACTACCTTTGGGCGCATTCTGGGCAATATACACATTCAATATAGAGATGGGGAGAGAGAAAGAAAGAGAGTAATATTGATAATTATAATATAAAAACAATAATAATAACAATAATATTATTAATAATAATAACAATAATAATAACATTAAATATAGAAACAACAATAGCAATAAGCCACGGTTCAATGACAACCTCATAGTAGGCAAGTATTCCGGCTTCGTTTGTGTTCTTCCCGGCAGGGCAAGGTCCAGAGGCCGGGGCACCCATGCCGTTGGCACTGAGGCTTGAGAGGGTGAAACATCTTCCGTAAGAAGCCATGCCGACCAGCAGTTTCTCAGCAGGTACTCCGCCCTCTCTGTACTTGTTCATTGCCCATTCCTATCGTAAGAAATGGGGTAAGTTTCCATGAAGCCTGTCATTATGACTGTTGATGTTGTTGTATTGTTGTTATTGTTGTTATTATTATTGTTATTGTTATTATTATTATTTATTATTATTATTATTTTATTATTATTATTATTATTATTATTATTATTATATTATTATTATTATTATTATTATTATTATTATTATATTATTATTATTATTATTATTATTATTATTATTATTCTTATTATTATTATTATTATTATTATTATTATTATTATTATTATTATATTATTATTATTATATTATTATTATTATTATTATTATTGTTGTTGTTGTTTGTTGTTGTTGTTGTGTTGTTGTTGTTGTTGTTGTTGTTGTTGTTGTTGTGTTGTTGTTGTTGTTGTTGTGTACTATTGTTGAAATTATTTTATTATTGTATTATTACAAAAAAATATCTAACTAGAGTCTTGTTTAAACTTTCAATCAGCTATCCATCCAACTACTCACTCCATCCATAATCGTAACTGGACTGATGATAATAAATAATAAAGACAATACACAAATGACTGATAATAAAAATATTAATAATAATAATAATAAAAAAAATATCGCCATTAACTGTTGTTAAGAAGTCTCCATCAACGGAATTGAGTGCTGAATTGTGCCCAGTCACAGGGTCCCATGCGCCGTGAAGATCGTACGTCATTACGTTGACGAAATCTAAATACCTGCAGTGCAGTATTTAAGGATATTTATCTTAATAATTAATAAAACTAAATTGTACTAATTAATACAATAACTTCATGTTTTTTATTTGCTCGATAGTTAATTAGTTAATTAACTGACCAATTGATGTTTCGTCTATCTATGGTCGAAACCCATTTATCCATCCGTGCTTCCATCTAAGAATCCATCAAACTATCCATCCATCCATCTTAGAATCCATTCATTCATCCATCCATCTTAGAATCCATCTATTTATCTACCCACCCGTACATCCATCCAACAATTCATTCATTCACCCACCCATTCATCATCCATTCCCTCATCAATCAGTCTAATATTTATCTATTTAATCAATCATATTTTATTGCAATTCCTCATTTACTTACAGCCCCAATTTGTCGATCTCGTAGGCTTTTTCAATGGTGTCCTTCCCAGCCGCAACCGCCGCTGTCAGCAAAAGACTTTCCTTTTTGTAAGCTTCACTCAGTTCCTGAGTTAATCGGTGCTCGTATCAATAATAGCGCATTTCAGTGAATTAATTCATTAACCTTTAGTTTCCAAGTTTAAAATTGTACATTATCATAGCTAAATGATACTGCTTGTAATCCGGCAACGGGGCAAGAATCCGATATTTCAACACCGCAAAAGGTTAGGATTAGTTTTAAAATAAAATCTGTCAGGGGTTAGGGTA
>JAJTWR010000205.1:110000-112500 GCA_021613335.1 Whitmania pigra | reverse complement strand
TACAAGACTTGTACATATTGTATGGTCATCCATTAATATCACCATCATCAGAATTATTCATCTTTTTTTTATTGGGTTATTTAAATACTTGCAAACAAATTCAATTAAATTCTGTAATAGATTATAATTAAATAATTTTATAACTATTAGAACCGAGGATAAAAAAACACTGGAACATGTAATATTTAACTTTTATTATTAGTAACACTAATACCATAACGTACAAATTAAGGTCAGTCATGGTGGTTTGGTGCAAGGCTTTCAGTAACGGGTACTTGCCCTGCCCGCACTGAGTACCCAGGAAATCGTCCAAGGACAATTCCCAGAGGAACCAGCCTCCTAAATTGTACTTCTTGAGGTATTCAACCTGGATGATGATGACGTAATAACAACAATTACAATTGTTGTGAAATAATAATTTTACTTATATTATATTGGTATTATTATTATTATTTATTATTATTATTAATCTTATATTAATCATTAAGCATTATGCCATTAATTTCGAATAGGACCTTTTTTGTCAAGCTGGTGACGTCATCGTATCTAATCAATGTGGATCCGGAAATCACGTATGGAGCACCTTGGTCGTTGAACCGTTTCTTTTTGGAATTTGGATTGCGGAGGACGTTGCAAATCTGTTAGGCCATTTTAAATTAATTTATTATTAAGTAATTTTTAATAATGCCGATAATAAGGAGCTAATTTCATCTTATCAATAATAATTGTATTAAAAGTAGTAATTATTATCATCATTGACAAAAAATAGGACATTATCTTTAAAACCTCACCTCGTAATAGGCCAGCATCCTTGCCTCTTTTGTGTAGTTACCACCTGGACACACACCTGATACAGGTGCAACTATTTCGCCCTTCTTTGGTATGGAAAGGGTAAAGCAAATGCCGTAAGTTGCCATGCCAACCAGGAGTTTCTTTGAGGGTATGCCGCTATCCCTCCATCTTCGTATTGCCCTGCCCTAATCATAGATCATTTGTATGATGGCTGTTTATTATTATTAAGAAAATCTAGTTTATTGCTGATTTGTCATTGCTGATAATTTGAATCAAATTATATTAAACATACCAAATTAAAATATTTATTATTTAACATTTATTCAGCATTTACAGGTGACGTTATTTTACTGTAGTGAAGGTGTCTCCCCAACCGGGGTAGAGCGGTGAATGATGGCCCGTGGCTTTGTCCCAGGCACCGTCAAAATCGTACGCCATTACTTTCACGAAGTCCAAGTACCTTGAGTTGATTAATTTTTATTTTCAGCCATAAACATTCTAAGTTTTATCATCTCTCTGTCAATAAATTCAAGGTTCATTCACCCATCGATCCACCCACCCATACATATATCCATACATCCACCCATACATCCACCCACATATCCGTTTGTCCTTCCATGGGATATCCATTCATACTTCTAAGATCAGTGGTCCATTGCACCTACATTCCTATCTTGTCGATTTCGTAGCCATTTTCAATCCTTGTTGGTACTGATGCAGTTAGCAGGAAATTCTCAACGATGAAGGCTTTGCTGAGGTCCTGTTTTGGAGGAAAATGGCTGGGGATAACGTTTCGACATTTATTTATATTATTATTGTTATTAAGTATTTTACATTTTATATCATTATTAATTATTAGGGAATAGGTTATTTCGCGATATAACCTTTTGTAAATGCGTACCACATTATATCTTTCAATTTTTATCTTAAAACTAAATTGCTTTTAGCTAAGCCATTTTTCCGCTATTGAGAAGCGTATTTCCTTGGAATTCAAAGAACTAGCGCTGATTAACCAACCTGGAGTAAGAGCATAGACCTTTTTATGTCTTTTTGAGCACTTTTCCTGCTCAATAGATAACGAATATCCAGATCCAACCCATCGAGTTTGTACTTCTTGAGGAATTTGATCGATGTTCTGACAAATTCTGACCTGCTTTCCAATGTCGAGAGCGTGGCAATCGTAAGGCCGGTGCTTCCCATGGATAGAAGGACTTTCATGTCTTTCGATTTGGTCTTTAGATTTGTCAGTCTTTCGTAACTGATGGTGAATATTGGTAGATTGATAGAAATAATTTTATTAAAAAGAACAAATATCCTCTTGAGTGACAATACCGAGTATTTAATACAACGATAAATTGATAATTCGTAAAAAATTGATTTATCAGAGTTTTGATCCTCTGAAATGATTATCCAACAACAATAGGCCATCCGGAAAAATGGATAAAAGTTCCAATAAAATCCTTACATCCCTTTGATAGACTCCATCCCTTCATCATTCCACTCCAGAGGAAGCAACTGATTTGAACTCAGTTTGGCAAATGCAATTACGATGTGGGAACAGAGATCAGGATCAATGTTTTCGGGGAAAAACTTGAAATCGTCCCGGTACTGGGACCAGTAGTTGTAGTAGCACATTCTCACGTAGTCTGAAATGAGTGGTTGAGTTTACTGTAATTGTACCTCATTTATATAGCGCCATGTGCGTAGC
>JAJTWR010000205.1:102500-105000 GCA_021613335.1 Whitmania pigra | reverse complement strand
TTTCACCTGTTTATTGTTATCGTTGCTTTTCTCTTCGTTTATATTTCCCGCTTTTCGCAAGTTCCTTTGGCGTGTTTTATTTTAGTAACGCTTGGCCAGCATCTGTTGCTCATAACGTCTGCAAGGATATCGTATCGTATGGCGGGAATGGTTATAGTTACGGCGATGATGATGATGATGATGATTATGATGTTTGTGGCGATGATGATGTCGATGGGGGTAGAGTTAAAGGCCACGGGATAACTGATAATGGTCAATAATTCTGACGCATTTTTTTCGCAGTTATCATCGTCGTCGTCAACTTCGACATTTGAGCTTCAATCGATCATGAAAAAGCGTAGATATCAAGGGAAGAAGTCACGCATCATTAACAATTTGTTATTTTTTTTATTATCATTTTATTTCAATTTTATTATTGTTGTTATTAAAAGTTGTTGTTGTTATTATTAATATTATTCTTGTTGTTTTAAGCTGGTTATGTGATTTTTTTAACTCTCTTCAATTTAACGGCCAATTTACTTTGTCCCGAAAGAATTTTACAAAAAAAATTTCTTTTTCATCAGAAATTTTGAAACTTAATTCCTTTATTGAGATAAATTGACGAGATGCAAGCAATTTGTGCCGGTTGTGAAAAATATTTAAAAAATTATTGTATCAACATTTTTGTTGTCAGTTTGTAAACAACTAATTCAAAATGGCGTTGTTAAGCCTTGACGAAATCTAATGCGTAATTTCGTCCAAATAATTAATAAATGTGATTTATATTTCGATTAACATGTACATATTCATATTAGTCTTCTTCTTATTATTATTATCATTAATAGTGTTTTTGATTATTATTATCTTTTATAAGGCCTTTTTTGAAGTTTAATTGTATTGAATTACAACTCTTCAATCAATCAATCATTCAATCGTACCAAATTCATGATCAAACCTACATCTATAAAACTATCAATCACCAAGGTCAACATATATAAACAAGGTATAAACATCATGAATGCACCATCGTTAGCATCGTGGCATTGTCATCAGTGTCACCGTCACAAACATCATCATCATCATCATCATTAACGACGTCGTCATCGTCATCGTCATCATAATCGTCATAGGCATCGTCAACATCTCAATCTTTTCCTTTCCGAGTAAATTATCTTCTTCCTTTGACCTTCGTGAACTCGAACAAGGTCGTTGCTACGGCAACAGCTGTCGTCCTCCTTCTCTTCCATCGTAACCATCGCCATCATCATCATCATTATCGTCGTCGTCGTCATCATCATCACTACCATTATCGTCATGGCCATTGTAATTATTATCAATGCCATTGCCTGTGGACGAACCACAAAACAATTATATTTAAAAAAATATTAATTAAAAACTCAATAAAATAATAACACGAAATTAAATTTAAAATTGTGTGAATTTCAAATTTTATTCTTCACAAATCTTTCCTCACAGACTCATCCGTAAACTGTGAAAACCGTAAATTCCGGTCGCGACATTCGAAATAAATAGCAATAAAAAAAGGAATTGTATTTTATAAAAATTTAATAAAAAAAATTCATTTTCATCGTTTTCTATAAAATGAAATTTAAAAAAAATTGAAATGAAAGATGAAAAATGAATTGTTCCGAAAAAATAAGTCTAAATTAAACCTAACTTATTATGTACACGCGATCTCGTATTGTTGAACTGAAACCATCATCATCATCATCATCATCATCATCATCAATGTCATCATCATCATCATCGTCGTCGTCGTCGTCATCATCATCATTATCATCGTCATCTTCACGATCGTCATCATCATCATCGTTGTCGTCGTCGTCGGTAATTGAATTTATTTAATAAAAATAAAACATTTTATCCTCGACAACAATTTTTTAATTCGCTGGATAGATTACGCTTGCCTCGCAAAAAGGATGAACAAGAAGATGATGAAGATGATGATAATGATTATGATGATGATGACAAAGATGACGACAACGACGACGACGACGTCGATGACGATTTGATTAATACTTTTGTCCTAATAACATTTTCAATAACAACGTCATTGAGAATGATAACTATAGCGATGACAGCGATGATGATGATTATGATGAACAAGTTGATGATGATGATGATGATGATGATGATGATGGGAATCTAGTTCTTGGAAGATGGAGATTGATGAGGGTGGTGGTGGGGCGATGACCTCGGCGTGTCCTTGACGAATTGGAAGCACTTGTCGGGCAACTTGCGCTCTCTGTGGCTGACCGGACACTTGCGCTTTCGGTTTCCATTCTGAGACTTTCGGTTTTTCGTTGCGTGTCGTCGTCGTTGTTGATTTTGCTGTCGCTGTTGTCGTCGTTCAATTTCCTTGGTTGATTTTCGCTTGGTCGGCGTTAACTTATTGTCGTGGTTGTTGTTGTTGTTGTGGTTGTTGTTGGCATTTTTCGGATGCCTCTGATGGCGAATTCGCACGGTCTTGTTATCTGCAGTTGACGTCTCGTTGCCAGCG
>JAJTWR010000205.1:77500-97500 GCA_021613335.1 Whitmania pigra | reverse complement strand
TTTACAACTACATAATTTACATTACAATAATAAAAGCTAATTAACGATTTAGTGCATACATACATACATACATATCACCTGTGTTATGGAAAGTATTTTTTAACTATAATTTTTGTTGATAATGATGCTGATTAGTTTTTGTTATTATTATTATTATGTTATTATTATTATTATTATTATTATTATTATTATTATTATTATTATTATTATTATTATTATTATTATTATTATTATTATTATTATTATTATCATTATCAAAGGTTAAAGATCAACATACCTCTGCCACTTTACCCCCGTCCACCAAGAAGAGTGAAAAGGTCAGGCTGTAAAAATTAAAACAAAACAAATATTATTAACAAACATTTATAATTAACATACATTTATAATTAACAAACCAATAAACAAAAAATCATTAAGATCATTGTTTATACTTCATTCATTCATTATCATATTTATTTTAGGATTGTAAGGTTACGTTATATTTTATTTATATTTATATATATATATATACATGTAATATTTAAGTTATAATAAATATTAATGAGATAATAACAATATTAACAATATTAATAAGCTTAATTATTGCAATAACCATCATCATAAAAATACTAATTGTAATTAAATGAATCATAAAATACAAATAAAAAACTTTTAAAAAACCAAAAATTAAAATTGAAATATTGAAAATATATTGCAATTCAGTCATGCGTTGAAAAAGAGTTACATACGCAGGAAGTCAAGCGTATTGTTTTCCGCCATGATAATAAAACATTAAAATAAAATTACTCTAATAATAATAATATAATAATAATAATATTATATATAATAATGTTTTATAATAAATATTATAATAATATATATATATAATAAATAACAATATTATTATAAGAAAAAAATAATATTATACATAATAACAAAAAACCTCATCATAATTTTATTTACAAAATATAACATAATAACAATATTCAATGAAATACAAAATAAACTATTAACACTATTAAACAACCATTATCACAATCATGGTGACCGTAATCATCTTACAACCATTACAATGTCTATTTTTCGGCACCTTGGAGACCACACTGAATTAATTACAAGTCGCAAATCCTAGCCAAATCCAAGCATTCTAATAATGATAATATTAATAATTATAATATGTAATAATGTTAAATAATATAAATAATAACAATAATAATTATTAATAATAATAATAAAAAGTTGTATTTATTTCATGCTTTATTTACTAACATCAATAACTTTCTGACTCGTTGACGACGACGATGGCGATGATGATGATGATGGCAATGATAAGGATGATGATGATGATGATGGCAATGATAAGGATGATGATGATGGTGGCAATGATAAGGATGATGAGTAAGAATGGTGTCGACGATAATTGCATTAGCGACTATTATTTATAATTTTAATAATAATGGTAACTGTAATCATCGTAGTCGTCTTCGTCATCATCATCATCATCATCATCATCAGAGCCATCATCATCATCATCATCACCATCATCATCATCATCATCATCATCATCATCATCATCATCATCATCATCATCATCATCATCATCATCATCATCATCACATCATCATCATCATCATCATCATCATCATCATCATCATCATCATCATCATCATCATCATCTCATCATCATCATCATCATCATCATCATCATCATCATCATCATCATCATCATCATCATCATCAACATCATCATCATCATCATCATCATCATCGCCAACACGAGCAATGCAAACGAATATTGAGGTCTAAATATTTTATGACCTGAACGCAGTAATTTCGCGAGAACAATAATCACGATTCGCAATAATAATTTCGCATAATTTTCACTCTCGATTGTAACAGAATTACTGAAACAAAATTATCCCTTCATGGAATTCAATGAAGCTTGTAAATGCCATTCCATTCAATCCATTGTTCCATGACGAGGCTCTTTGGAAAGCAACATCTGTCACCTTTTGTTGGACATAACGACTCAATGCATCCATTTCATTCAACGGTTCATCCATCCATCCATCCATCCATCTAGCTGCCCAATTTACCAATTATCCACCCATCCACCTATCCAACAAACCACACATGCGCCCGTCCATCCACCCATCCGTCCATCTGCCCAGCAAACCCATCCACCCATCCGTCAATTTAAAAAATGATGTCAAATAGTTGTGGCATAATTTCACTTCGTAACATTCCACACATAATTCACATGCCTTTAAAAGTTCCTATACTCTTTCAATTACCGACGGACCACCCACGGAGAGTGCAAGCAGGTGTCAGCCCAACCCACCGGACTATCCATTGGTCGCCCGGCGAGATTTCCCAGAATTTCCGACGACTGTTTAATAATCTCTCGCTAGGAGTCGAACCCTGGACTAGTGGATTGGATAGAAGTGATGAAACTGCACGTGTGGTAATTGAATGCATGGAGACTGTATTGAGATCTGAGATTGTATTGCTTTCGAAATAGCTTTGTATATCTTGGTTTGTAAGTACTGGTCAGGACAAATCGCAATACTTTTGGACAGATATCAGAAATAGGACAGATAGCAGTACTAGAACATACATCAGTACTAGTACATACATCAGTACTAGGATAGATATCAGTACTAGGCCGTACACCAGAAATAGGACAGGTAGCAGTACTAGCAAAGATAGCAGTACTAGCAAAGATAGCAGTACCAGGACAGGTAGCAGTACCACTGGGCGTCAATACGAATAGTTCGAATATCCGAAATGCTTGAAGCACACGGTTTTCAGCCTAAGTCATTTCACTTAAGTGAATATAAGTGGCTCAATCTTCTTCGATCTTCTGTGATCACTTGAAGCAGTATCTGCTAGCGACATGAGCTTATTTATAATTAATTTTTATTTTTTTTGTTATTTTTGGTTTTGTGACCCTGATATGATTGCTGTGCTGCAATTTGTTATTGTAGTAAACATGTATAAACATGCGGTTTTGTTGATTTTTTGCTGAAACATAGTGCATCACATCAGATAGCGTCGTAGTAGTTGTGAAACTCGTAAAAAACATCTACTTGTATCCTTTCATCCAGCAATTCATCCATCCATTCATCCACCCACCCACCCATCCATCCACCCATCCATCCACCCACCCATCTATCCACGCACCCATCCATCCATTCACCCATCCATCCATCCACCCATCCATCCATTCACCCATTCAAGTAAATTCCGTGGTGAACAAATAAATCTACTCCTATTCTCAGTAAAATGCAGAAATACCGGACTTGTCAAACAGAGGACAATTTTCTAATCAAAGACTTAGGACTTTTTTCTGCATAATGAATAAGAACATTTTAATAATATTGCAATTAAGAACATTGTACTAATATTGCAATTAAGAACATTGCATTAATATTGCAATTAAGAACATTGTATTGATATTGCAATTCATCAATCAATCAATCAATCAATCGTTCTATTAATCAATAAACGTTCCAATCAATCGCCAGGTGCCTCACAATTGTTTATGTGTGACACTACAGGTGATAATTCAATATAATTACCTGTGGAATCGTATAGAGCATACACCGTGACAATGAAATACACACAGACAGATGAACGTACAGATAGACAGACAGAACGTAATAACAAAGCAACTTTCAAAGCTGTCGACTGTTCAATCAAAAACCTCGTTACGAATTTAAATTCCCCTCCCCCTCCTCGAAATTATTCTCGAGAATCTTCTTATCGAAGGTCTTCACCTTTGACCCGTTTCTAAAAATAGTCCTTCGTGCTGCTATGACATTGAGGCGCGTTGATGACTTCGAGTGTCAAGAGTCCGATAAGTCATCCTTCCATCCATCAATCCGTCAGTCCATCCATCTGTCAGTCTATCACCGTCACTTCATCCATCTGTCAGTCTATCCGTCACTTCATCTATCAACTCACCCATCAATCCATCCATCCATCATTCCACAATCATCAGCGTCATCATCATCGTCATCATTCACCGACATAACCACATTGTTGACACGTTGACTTCAACAATGTCATCAACAATAGAATGAATGCCATTAATTCGCTCGAGACGCGATGTCAAATGGAATAACACAATAATAATATCAATATTATTTATTATTATAATTATTATTATTATTAATATTATTACTAATATTATTATTATATTACTAACATTTTTGTTCTATTTTTTTATAATAACAATAATAATTATTATTATTATTATTTAAGCGCGAGTGCACTATGCAATTGCACTGATTTATGTGTTGTCATGCTACGTCAACTGCTTGTAGTAATAATAATAATAATCATAATAATAATAATAATAATAATATAATAATAATAATAATAATAATAATAATAAGAATAATAATAATAATAATAATAATAATATAATAATAATAATAATAATAATAATAAAATAATAATAATATAATAATAATAATAATAATAATAATAATAACGAAACCAAAAACTTATCAAAGACATGTTTCGACTTTTCATTTTTTATTGCTGGGACTCTAAGTTGAATACATAGCCATGATAGTAGTAACAACTATAACGATGATGATGATGATGATGATACTATAACATTAATCACTGCAATATGGTAATTAAGTCAATCATTACATTATTGGTGGTTTTGAAATATTAATAATATAATTATTAAATATTATAACATAGTAATAAGTGGATAAAAATGTTATGAATTAATAAATGTTAATAATAATAACAAATAACAACAAAATTATTATTAGTAGTAGTATTAACAACAGCATTAACTATAATGTTAAGAGTCACTGCAATTAAGTGCAATTATCCACCCTTCCATGCCATACAAGCAAATGTTACTTTGGTTTGTCTGAAAATTTTTATTATTTGATATTATATCTTGTCATGTCAATAAGTACACATTACATTAATCACAACTAATAATTAGTATTTACTAATGACAAATTATTATAACATTATTATTATTAATAAATTATTATAACATAATTACCAATACACTTACGACGTTCACGGTGGTACAACAGTCATCATCATCATCATCGTCGTCGTCATCGTCATCATTGTCATCGTCATCGTCGTCGCCATCACACGATTACTTCAATAGCGACACCAATTACCAAATCCGCAATTTGGCAATAAAAGCGTATATTTGTATATGCCAAAAAAAAAAAATATATATATAAATAAAATAAAAACAACAATAAAATAAAATAAAAAAAATACAAAGACTGAGGGAAAAATCCTTTTGAAGCCACGCCCACCAAATGGCTCTGACCCAATTACAGTGGGGTCTTTCGAGTGTAATGGCGTCTGCCGCATCTGTCGGCAATATGGCAAACTAAGGACTCGACTGTTCGACTCCCAGAAAAGGCAGAAAGTCAAGTCGAAAATGAGGTGCAAACGTTGTGATTGTTATTGCTGTTTTGTTACTATTACCATTACTGTTATTAATATGGTTATTATTATTATTAACATTATCATTATCATTATTATTATTATTATTATTATTATTATTTTATTATTATTATTATTATTTTATTTATTATTATTATTATTATATTATTATTATTATTATTATTATTATTATTATTATTATTATTATTATTATTATTATTATTATTATTATTAACATTATCATTATCATTATTATTATTATTTTCATCATTATTATATACAATTGAAGTGATTTATGTCTTGTCATGCTACTTATTTATTTTCGCTTGTAGTTTCTCCGACAGTCAAAGGCCTGCATCACAGAGGCAGAGGTCAACGGTTCGAAACCTGCTACTGTTCGGCATCCATGGCTAGCTGATAGCCGGAATGATTAATCGACTGGTGCATTTAGTCTAAAAGCTGGACAGGGGGGCTGGTACATCGCCCTACCACCACCTTCCCCCCTTAAACGACGTCCATCTTGATGACACCATCGGAGAAATACGAAATTGCGACAGACGGTCTGACGCATGATGTGCGACGACAAGCTGGGGGAAGAGACTCGTATTAGTTTGAGAGTAACGAGTGTGACAAATTGTGACGACTTTTGATGTTTTGGGTAGAAATGGGAAAAGATTAAAAAGAGATTGGAGAAAATTGGGGGGAAAAAATGGGGAGAGATCGACAGGAGAGGGACTGGGTTGACGAATGGTTGTGCCTGATTGCTCTGTCGTTTGCACAACGTCAGAGGCCCTTATTTACTGCCGCCGCTAGTAATTCTGACTGTCGCCATCTTCGATTGTTTATTCGCTTTATTGTCGTTATTATTATATTATTATTATTATTATTATTATTATTATTATTATTATTATTATTATTATTATTATTATTATTATATTATTATTATTATTATTATTATTATTATCTTATTGTTATTATTATTATTATTATTATTTATTATTATTATTATTATTATTATTATTATTATTATTATTATTATTATTATTATTATTATTATTATTATTATATTATTATTATTATTATTTATTATTATTATTATTATTATTATATTATATTATTGCTATTTTTTCAGCTATATACATACTATATATTTTTGTTATTGTTATCGTTTGCATTTCTAATTATTTTATTATTATATAAAATATCACGAAAAATTTAATTAATAATAATAATATAATAATACTAATAACTGTCGATTTTTTATTGTCTTTACATGAGTGATAATAAATCCCTTACTGAGGGACGCACTCAAAACTGTCATCGCCATCGCCACAACAATTTTTATAAAACCTCATGTAATAAACACCACCATCATCATCATCGACATCACGATGGTAATAACCGTATTAATAATAATAATAACAATAATCATAATAATGTGATAATAATAATAATAATAATAATAATAATAATAATAATAATAATATAATAATAATAATAATAATATAATAATAATCATAATAATAATAATAACAATAATAATAATAATAATGATGATGATGATGATGATAATAATAATAATAATAATAATAATAATAATAATAATAATAATAATAATAATAATAATAATAATAATAATAATACTAATATAATAATAATAATAATAATCATAATAATCATAACCATCATCATCATCATCATCATCATCGTCCTCGCG
This sequence comes from Whitmania pigra, assembly GCA_021613335.1. Lineage (NCBI taxonomy): Eukaryota > Metazoa > Annelida > Clitellata > Hirudinida > Haemopidae > Whitmania > Whitmania pigra. The sequence continues at coordinate 90,362 of JAJTWR010000205.1, read as the reverse complement.
ATAATCGAGTCAAGTGACACCGATCATAAGCGATTTACTTAATTCCTCTTTTTTTGTTTGATTTTCTCAAAGACCTCTTTATCTCGGTTCGAACTGTGTCTTTCTTTTCTTCGCTTGTCTTTCAATCACTCAATCGCTTTTACCTCCTTCTCTCCATCCGTTCATCCATCCATTCACCCATCTATTCATCCACCCATCCATCCATCCACCCATCCACCCATCCATTCATCCACCCATCCATCCATCCACCCATCCATCCACCCGATCACTCCATCGATCTCATTTGAACGTGGTTCTGGAACGAATTAAGGCGGAATGACTGAGAGACAGTCTCCATTATCGGTGGAATGTTCCCGAAGAAAGGCAAAGTTTCGTGCGTCCTCGGCTTCAAAAAAAAAAAGAGAAAACGCACCGAGGGTTTCTGCATAAATTAAATCTGTAGGGTGGCATGGGCTGGTGGATCTTCCTAAGGAAGGGGTTGTTGGTGTGTGGGAGAAGAAGATAGTTATTTTAAAATTGTTATCATTGTTAGAGAAAATGTAAATTTTAATTAAATTAAAAATTCAAAGCAGCTGTTTAAACTTGGTTGTTTTAAAAGTAGTTTTTCCACCCATCCATCATTCCAACTACCCGCCCAACCATCGTATACGGTATACCCACCCATCCATCCATCCACTCATACATCTCTCCAATAATACCACCAATAGTACTATCAATAACATTGTACTAGCAATAGTACTGTAAATAATATTGTACTATCAATAGTACTGTAAATAATATTGTACTATCAATAATATTATTACCTACCCATTCATCCACTCATCCACCCACCAATCCATCCTATCATCTATTCATTCATTTTTCTCTTTCCAACTTTCACCAAGCTTTCCAGTTTGAACAGATGGCAGTCAGGAAGGAAGTCCATCCGTTCCACTTGTCCAATTCATTAGCGTCACGCTCATGCCTTGGAGGCGACCATTCATGCGTAGCCGAGTTAGACTCGTACCGGATCAATCGATGCGTGAAGTATCTGACAGGTATCTTCGGACAAGTAGTTTAGCGTGCAGCTTTGTGGATTTGTTACGACATCCATCCATTCATCCATCCATCCGTCCATCCATCCATTCATCCGTCCATCCATCCATTCATCCGTCCATCCATCCATCCATCCATCCATCCATTCATCCGTCCATCCGTCCGTCCATCCATCCATCCATCCATCCATCCATCCATTCATCCGTCCGTCCGTCCATCCATCCATCCATCCATCCATTCATCCGTCCGTCCGTCCATCCATCCATCCATTCATCCGTCCGTCCGTCCATCCATCCATCCATTCATCCGTCCGTCCGTCCACCCATGCCGCGCCTGATCCCCTGTCGCTATGAACAGCGTAGTTCTTGCAGCGGTTTTCATTTGAAATTTTAGAATTTCAATTCAAAAAAATCTCTTTTTATCTTCACGCATTTTCAATTAAGAATGGAATTTTTGTCTCTCTTTTTGGCATTTTGAATTTTTTGTTTTTAATTCACAGTAGAACCCGAAAGAATTAAAATCAAAAAAAAATAAAATAAAAATAATAATAATAATAATAATAATAATAATAATAATAATTATGCTGCTGTGTTTTTATTTTAATAAATGAATTTTCACTGTCGCATTCCGACCTTATTACGCTACTCAGTTATCAAAGATCATCAAACGACGTTGTTTACGCTTCATTTGTGGATGGAAGAATGGATGAATGAATGAATGGAAGGATAAATGGATGGATGGAAAGATGAATGAATGGATGGATTGATGAATGAACGTAGGTATCCATGAATGGATTGATGTCTTGATGAATTGATGGATGGATGAGTGAATGTTTTGTTGTTGGCAGGAATCACACCCACGGATACAGGGAGACAGACGATTAGGCATACAAGCAGAAAGCGAGTCAGCTTAGTACAAATCCTATTCTTAGGCTCGCTAATTGCTTTGCCTTTCTTCTGAGCATTCACAAAAACACTTGACATATTATCCCTGCTGATTACATACCCTCTCCAATCTGAATTCACCCTTTCTACCTTGAGGGTCTCATATTCTCCCCCTGTACCTGTCCCGGGATCCACAGCAATCTAATCAACCATCACTTCAATCAACCTTCAATCCACTCAACCATCAATTCAATCACCCATGAATCCAATCAGCCTTCAATCTTCTCAAACATCAATCCACTCCAGTATTTCAGTTATTATTACAATTAATGCAATTTTTATTACAATTATTCCTGTTATAACAATTACTATGTACTTAGATATAAATAGATAGACAGATTAATATCATTATTTTAGTTATTATTCAATTACTTAATAAATCATCGTTACTGTCATTGCGATGTTAATTGTATTCGCCAAAGGCTGAGAAATTTACGACGAAAAAAAAGGCAGCCAGGACTGAGGCATGACATGAATGCACGAAGAACAGCTAAAAGAAAGAAATCATGAATGAATTAACTGAATGACTGAACGAACGTACGAATGAATGAATGAATGACTGACTGAATGAATGAATGACTGAACGATGAATGAATGAACGAACGAACGAATGAATGAATGAATGAATGAACGAGTAAATGGATGAATGAACGAATGGTCGATGCTTTCTACGCGAACTACGCGGAGTTAAATCTTTATTAAGAGTGTGACAATCGGCCTCAAAATGTGACATGATGTGTGTTCTTGTGACGTTGTACTCTTGTGCGCTCGTGACGTTGTGTATGAGTGCGTGTGACGTTCTGTGCTCGTGTGCGTGCGAGACGGGGTTCTACATTCGCATTCGAAACCCCTTTTACCAGCCTTTCATCGTCAGTCCATCCCTCCGTTCTCACGAAAAGACATTTCTCTCAGCGCCGTAATTTTCAGACGTCCACGGACGCAAAAGGCGCACACGGCAACAGGTGCGGACCGACATTCACACATCCATACAGTAGGACACTCACCAGCACGGAGAGAGAGATGGGTGGAAAGAGGTAGAAATACAGTGGAACAAGGGAAGCGGTTTTAAAGGTTAGCATTGCTTTGCCGACCTGAAAGTTGGATTTATGGCGCATTCACCTAGCGCTAATTTAGACTCCTTTGCAGCGTCTAGGTGCCCTCTTTGGCGCCTTATCATTGCAGGATATAAAAGCATACTTTTTCTTTTAACATCCACAAAGTCCAAATCATCCTAGTTATGCAACGGACTTTAATCAGATAAATAAATAAATAAATAAATTTAACATCCACAAATTTATGAATACGCATGAATTGTTGAATTACTTCGCCACACCACTAGAGGCTACAAAGGAACGTTAATATTTTTGGTGGTTCGAGGTGTGGTTGCAGGGCTCTAGACTAGGCTCAAATAAGGTCGTGCGAGGGTTCGCCAACCCTCACCCGAAAAAACTGAGATGAGGTTCCTACACGAAGCGAGAGAAATGTCAGTCTGGTTTTTTCGAGGTTGCCAGCACCGTTCTTGGAAAAAGTTGGAATGTTCGCAATTTCTTAATAAGGGGTTCATGTTTCCGAGTCTCACCCCACGTTAGGGCTGAGACGAACTCTCGCTCTTTCACTATCTCTCCTCTTTCCATCTTTTTCACTCTCTCTCATCAGAGCCGACACCATCAAAGGCGGCTCACTTTTTACGACATTGCACCGGCAGATTCGCTCGCTAGTCGGTCCAGAGTGCGAGCGAAAAGGGCGAAGCAGAAAATAAAAAAACGTGAACAACGATGAACAAAAACCGACTCACCAGAACAGCACCGGAAGGCTCCAGATGTTTCCCAGTCCCCTCCTTCCTCCGAGGGATTTCCGGCTAATCCCCTGACTTGACCCGCGGAGATGTGGGAGGTCGTTAGCACGGTTTAGTGATGAAGAAGAGGAGGTCTCATCTTCGTTGCGGCTGACTTGTTTCATTCGGCTACCCACCACCACACCACGTTCTTGATCTTTCCGACTAGAATCGCCACGGCAAAAAAAAATCACTACCAGGAACATCTGGTAGAAGAGAATCGAGAAACAGGTCATCAAGATATCCGATGAGGTACTACGATCTCTGCCGCAAAAGTCCAAATGTGGTCCTGGACCTGGGCGATTGACGTCGCTGACGTTGTTGTGAGAAGACGGAACAGCAATTGATTTGACTTCACTTGTCATCGACGACGATGATGCCGATGATGATGATGATGATGACGGTATTGGTAACAACAATGACGAAGAAGAGAATGATGACGATGATGGTGATAATAATGCCGAAGAAGAACACTGGAGCTCGGCCAATCGGAGAGAAAGACCGGATGGAACAGACAGTCTTGGTCTATGTGTATCGTGTGCAGTTGTTGTAGCCTGGCAGTGATTGACTGGAGACTTGAAAACAGTAGCATCGTCTACTACCACTACTGCCGCATCAACGACCAGAACGTCGGTGGCGACAAGTGGATTCCGGTGGTAGGAAATGCGGCAAAAGCACACCAGAGGGACGATTTCATTCTCGATATCGATCGTTACCATAATCGCCGCCGTTAGGATGATCATGATCATGATGCTCATCGTTGTCGTCGTCCTCCTCTTCTTCCTCTTCCTCCTCCTCCTTCTCATCATCATCATCATCGTAATACCCGTAGCGAACTCTGCTCGAGAATTCGTCAGAAAATTCGAAATTCCTGATGACGATGACGACAGCGCTGAGGTAGGCACGCGCAGAATGTAGAGTCGAAATTCTCGGCCGTCCGTCTCCGAGCGATATATCGACCAAACTATCGATGATAACGGCATCGACCAGACCCGGGCTGCCGACGGTTCGGGGACCTTGGGGTGATGACGTCGTTTTCTGCAGCACAGACTTGCCAGACTGACCCCAGAGTCAACGGGGTAGAAAGGGTAAAAATCCGGCTGGGAAAGAGGCGAATGGCAGCGGTTTCTGCAACCGTCTTGAACACTTTTTGTACGAGATTCAAAGAGACCTACGAGTGAATCGACATGACGGTGCAAGCGACGACAGAACTCTTGGTCTCGGCTTCGGTCTTGATGCGAAGCTTGATGACAAGCTCCTATGGTCTCGAGATTCTTCGGTCTTTGGCGGACCTTGGCGGACGGCTCGGGCCCTGCGGAGGGTGGGGTCTCTGGCTGCCTTTGGAGACCGGTGGCGGTCGGCGATGGTCGGTGCTGATAGTGATGGTGGTGGTGGTGATGAAGAGGACGATGATGGTTTCTATGACGACGGAAGACTAGAAGATAGGTTTGCAGGCTGACGCGTGACTTTGCATGGCAATGACAACGGCAGTCACACGAGCTAAATTGTTCACGGCCTCGACTAAGGCGAGATTTTGACGTTCTGAGGTAGACGATAAATTGCCGTCGGCTGCCGTCGGCGACGTCCGTGAAGCTGATGTGGTCCGTGTGGTCGATGTCGCTTGAGAAAGAGCAGCAACGAGCGACGACTTGCCGCCGAGAAATGCCGCTAGCGTCCATCGTCGTTTCAGCGGCAGAGTCGGAGGAGAGTTGGTTCTCAAACTCCATCGGCGTGGTCAGGGCACATCGGTGGTATGTCAAGTGGGCAGGATGAAGATCGGGCATCGTGGCTTTTGACCAGATGGAAGCTAAGCAGTCAGAGACTTTGTCGTCCATTAGTAGGAAATTGTGCGCTAGACTCGGATGCATTCCAGACTGATTCCAGTTTAAGACAGCCAAGCCGCTGGTAAGCTTGAATTCGTTGAATCAAACAGGCAGTGGAATGAGCTTGTCAAAACCTTGTCGCGATTGCGGTCGTGGCGTTTGCAGTCGCGGTGGTCGTCTGCGGTCGAAGCAGGAAAAGGAAGTCGTTAGGAGAGCGGCCGGCAATCCTCAAAGGCCTTCGACTGATTGTGAGAAAAAAATTGAAACGTTCTTGAGAAGCTGGTCGTAAATTTTAATCAAAGCAATCATATGCAACGAGCCTTTAAATCTAATTACCGACAATAATAATAATAATAATAATAATAATAACGATAATAATAATAATAATAATAATAATAATAATAATATAATAATAATAATAAATAATAATAATAATAATAATAATAATAATAATAATAATAATAATAATAATAATAATAATAATAATAATAATAATAATAATAATAATAATATTAATAATAATATAATAATAATAATAATTTTTATTTTCCTTGGAAGGTCTTTCCATATGTCTCTCTCCCAATGACGTCAGAGCATCCATCCATTTTCGAATTAAACCCTGGCAGGAAAATGTTGCATTTTTCGCAAAAATAAAAAAAAGAAAGAAATTTTTCATTTTATTTTTATTTATTTTTTAAAGAAATATTTTCTTAATCCTCACCAAGTAATGTCGCTATTATTGTCATGATGTATTAATTGCATTATGTATTTTATCAATTATTCTCCTAATCTTACGTCATACAACTCCTTGGAGGAATCTCAAGAGAATCTCACAATCTCCCAACTCCCTAGTGGGAGATCCTACCCTATCCTCCCCCCCTAACAAAAACTGAAAAATAAATATTTAAATTCCAAACCCCCAAAGAAAAAACACACACACAATCATCAAAACACAAACAAACTTCTAATTCGCAAACACCAGCGTAAAATACATTACATACAAAGCAAAACAACATTTGCCAGCAAACATACAAAGGCGGTCGGAGCCGCATAATGACAAAAAAAAAGAAAATAAAAAATAAAAACCAGAAAATCCCTCAGAAAAAACTAAAAAAAAACTTAAAACACCTTTCATAGTATTTAACACCTCAACTGTTACGAATCTAAGAAACCATTCTCGTCTGCTCTCATTCCCGCTAAAATTCCATACTTGGAATGTACCAGGGTATGGCGTCTTAAAGACATCAGCAACCACACCCCTATAAACACCTGTACGTAATCTTTAAACCACTTGTTAGCGACAGTGACTGCCGAGCTAGCTGTGGTAGTCGCGACAGTGGCTAAGTGGTAGTGGTGGTTGGCCTCAAATCGAATTGGTAAGGGGTTAGCGAGAAGTATTGACTTTCAGTAGAACTTGATAAATTGTTGTTATAATAAAATAATATATATATATATAAAAAAAAAAAAAAAAAAATAATAATCGTATTAATGGCACAACACTGAAGTTACTACATACAGTTTTTCGGATGGCTCTCGTGATATTTAAATAATTTAATTGTGAGTCAAGGACTTTCAAATTAATTCGAAACTTAAATCCAAAAATGCAAAAAGTCATAAAAGCATAAAACATTCAGTTGAAACTCAATGCATTCACGAGTTATAAATCAATTCTTATTCTATTCCCCACTGCTAAGTAGACAATTGGTCATCATCATCGTCATCATGGTCGTCGGCGTCATCATCATCATCAGCGATAATGATGACGATAACAATAACATGCATTAAATGTATTTTAAAAGTTCTGCGTATAATTAAAAATTTGAAAAATTAATATAAAAATATTGTGCCTCGGTGATATTGAAGCAATCGTTCATTCAACCAATCACTCAGTCGTTCAATGATTCAATCAACTTACTAATTCCTTTACTCACTCACTCACTCACTCACTTAACCAATCAATCAATTGATTTCGGTTTTTTTAATTAATTATCTTCCCCAATTTTAAACAGTTTTTCCTAGCCTGGGACATCGATCGAAATCTGAACAGACCTGCCAATGTTTATTCAGGATGCGATCATCATCATCGTCGTAGTCGCCGCCATCATTATCATCATCGTCGGCGTCGTCATCATCAGTAGCATATCATCATCTTCATCGTCATCGTCGTCATCGTCATCATCTTCATCATCGTCGTCATCGTCATCATCTTCATCGTCGTCGTCATCGTCATCGTCGCAACACTCAACGGCAAATCGAAAGGTAATCATTTGATAACATTTATCACGACAGACTGATTGATTAATTGCTCTGAAATTATGCGAATCTGAAATCAGCCTTAATCCTTCTCATCGGGGATGTGATGCGTGGGTGGTCAAAAAACAAAATTAATAAAAAAAATTAATTGAATTATTGTATTTTGCTCAGGAAAAAAGAAAAATAATTAGAAAAATTAATATTGTAGAGTGACGGCATAAATTAAGATAATTAAATTACAGTTTGTAATAGTAACAATAATATTATTATATTAATATTATATAAGCATACAAGTTTTATTATTAAAATTACTGTATAATTGTACATCTACATCTGTATATATATACCTTATGTACGTCATTCCTAAGCTCCATTAAATGTGTATGACCATATGTGGATACATAATTACATAAAATATATATTAATAATATAATTAATATATTACAATATTATCACCATTACTTAATATAATCATTATTTGATATTTAATTAATTAACGTTAATTAACCCAATTAATAGTTTCATATTACGTTGGCCTAAGCAAGCGGATCGCGTATTTCTGGCTATGGGGAGAGATGGCGTAAAGGGGGGGGGGTGACAGGCTGTCTAGGGTTGACCATGACGCTACCTATGTACCCCCCAGTAATGTTGTTGACATTCTGACCTGATTAAAATAATTTATGCTAATTTATTCGTCGTGGAAGGGCCTACCGAGTCTGCACCGAGTTGGCATCTGGTTGATTACTGTTGAATATTTCTACTCTTGAAATAATGATGATGATGATTATTATAATTATTATTATTATTATTATTAATTATTTTTAATAAATTAATTATAATAACAAAATAAATATGCACTTACATTTTATTGATTAATTTAGATGGTTAGACTTTAAATAATTGAATAATTATTAATTCTTTAAATTCTTTCATTGACCGATTAAGATGTTTGTAAAATTTAATTTATTCAATTCTGTTAGTGCTGGCTAATAATGTTAATTGATGTTTTTATTTAATTAAAATTAAATCCAGGAAAAATTCATACTCCAAATCCAACTTTAATTGAGAAATTAAATAAATATAAATAATTATTAATGTAATTATGTTAAATAATAATAATAATTTTATAAAGCGCCAAGTGCAGAGCCAGAGGCGCCTAAAAATAAAGATAAATTATTAGATAATATTTGCTACAATATTAACAATAATAATAATAAATTATTATACAATCGTATCAATGTATTTTTTATAAACTGTTTCATTATTAAATCATAATATTTTATCAAACTCCGATAGCATCGTTTATTAATCATTTTTATTTAAATAGAATGTTCTTAAAATTAATAAAATCCAAAATTAAAAAAAAAAGTTAATTAATGAAAGAAAATTAAATTAAATCGATTCACCTGTATTTATGGACAGTTTCTCAGTTGATTTCACGTGAATCAGATGAAGGCTTAAAATCCTGACTGTCGTCATCGTCATCATCATCATCATCATCATCACCATTGACATCGTCATCATAATCATAATCATTGACATCGACATCGTCGTCATAACCATCATCATCATCACCACATCGTCATGGCAACGGGAGATGCTAAGAGTAAGATCCTCTCGGTCGAGTTATTATCGAAGATTTTGGAATTAATTTGTCGAAACGAAATTTTTTTTCACTGATTATCGCAACAATAGCAACAACCACCACAACAACAGCAGCAACAACAACAACAATAGCAACAACTACAGGCTTGTCAGGTTCAATATCTTTCCATGCTGATCAAATGCCCCGGATTGTAGGTACGATCACAAGATCAAATGCCCCGGATTGAGGGCAGCCAAATGACTCCTTGACGTTCCTTGACGCTCCTTGACGATTTGGGGGTGACTCATCACTGACGCTCTGAGCGGACTTGAGAGCAGACGTTCTTCTGCGTGCGGATGATGGTGATGATGATGACGATCTTTCTCACACACACACAGGTTAGCGTGTCTTTTTCTAAGAGAATGAATGATTGAATGAAGGACTTTATCCTGTCTACTTTATTCTGAGAAAGAATTTCCAATGAGAACAAGACCGCAGACTCAATCAACCAAACAACCAACCAATCAGGCAATCAATCAATCAGTCAATCAGCCAGTCAATCAACAATCAATCAGTCTGTACAGAGACAGTTAATCCGTTTTTTTTTCGTTTAAGATTTTAAGATTCGTCTTCGATTCCCGCTCAAACAAAAAGCACAACAAATGCCCTCTCGTCGCTAATGAAAAATGCTTTCCAATGTCTCGCTCGTCTGCTTATATACGGCTGAGCGCGCGCGCGCGCTTCTGCTATGGTCGGCGATGATAGCGACATCGTTTCGTGTGGTAGGTGCAGTTGAGGATAATGTAATTGGTGGAGTTGTGGTTGTTGTAACGATGTTTATTATTATTATTATTATTATTATTATTATTATTATTATTATTAGTATTATTATTATTATTATTAGTATTATTATTATTATTATTATTATTATTATTATTATTATTATTATTATTATTATTATTATTATTATTATTATTATTATTATTATTATTATTATTATTATTATTATTATTATTATTATTAATTATTATTATTATTTATTATTATTATTATTGTTATTATTATTATTATTATTGTTATTATTATCATTATTATCATTATTATCATTATTATTATTATTATTATCATCATTATTATTATTATTATCATCATTATTATTATTAAAGATATCATTAAGCAGGAACTCAAAGAAGAAAAGACAAATGGATATTGTTAATGACGTGATTTATGATTTTAATAATAACTTAATAACTTAATTACTTAATTATTAACAACTACACAACACTAACGGTGACGTCATGCATGACTGCAACAACAAGAACAACGTGACGAACATAATCTGCCTGACTCATGAATGGTCAGGCAGTGAGTAATCAAGATTCTCAAAAATTCCCCTTCACAATTTTATCATTATCAACACCGTCATCATCGTCGTCATCATCATCATTATCATGGTACTCATCGTCATCATCATCATCGTACTCATCATCATCATCATTCAAGATTCCCATCAAAGCACCTTTTACATTCCGCCTCATTTGCATATTCTTGTTGTTCGCCAGTACTCGCAGACAGTCTGGTACTGGCGATGGTATTGACAGGTGCGCTGCGTGTGATGCGTGTGTGTGTGCGTGTGTTTGTGTGTGTGCGTGTGTTTGTGTGTGTGCGTGCGTGAACGGACTGTGCCTAGATGACCGCGAAGGTGCGCTGGTCGAAGAGCTGAAATGTCCCTGGTATGGCCCTGGTATGTCATTCATTCACCCGTCCATTAACTCGTCCATTCATTCACTCATCCATCCGTCCATCTATCCATTAATAAATCCTCCAAATACCCATCCATAATGTTCTTTTAGATCTTAAAATCTTTATTTTGGAGGGGGGAGTGGGGGATGGAGGAGGGGCACGGCCCTCCCAGTCCCCTAAATCCGGCACTGCGTCCGTGAATCAGGAAAGCTTTACACGCGTGATCATTCCTCGTGATAATTTCTCAAAGGGTTATGAGATATTTTTACTCAGTTCTTCTGAATATTTTTCTACGTCCTCTCACCACTCCTCATTCTCTCTCTAAAACTCTCTCGTACCATCTAACTCCCATCAACTGGAAATTGATGACTTTCCAGTGGCGGAGAAAAGCCCGCGAGATCCAAGCAGGTGCCTAATCCATCGTCGGCTGGGTAATTTTTAATTTGTAATTTGTAATTTGTAATGCGTAATATTTATTCTTCCATATTCTGCCAAGTACCGTGTCTGGTTCTGAGAGGGCGGCCTGAGTTTTGCCATTACCAGCTGCTTTCCTTTTAGGTGCTTCAGCCACGTGATGTTGATTTGGGTTGGTTGGTTGTTTTTGTTTTTTTTAATAAATTGTTAATTAATTGATTGGTTGGTTGGTTGGTTTCTTGTTTAATTGATTGATTGATTGACTGGTTAATGTCGTTGTGAGGTTGTAATTATGATAATAAATGTTTTTGTCCATCATTATTATTATATTATTATTATTATTATTATCATAATTATTATTATTATTATTATTATTATTATTATTATTATTATTATCATCATCATCATCATTATCATCATCATTATTATTATCATTGTTATTATTATTATTAATCAAAGTTATTATTACGAATGAATTAGTGAATTGCACCGACCCCCTCTCTGTGGATTAACGTGTGCATGGATGCACTGCGAATTAGGAATGCAAATTCAGAAGTAAAACAATTATCGGCTGTTGCATGTTTTAGAATTTGAAAATCAATTTCCCATTTTAATAATATTTATTCATCCAATCATTACATTACGTCCTCGAGACTGACCTGGTTAAGCCTGGTTGATAATATTTATTATTATATAATATTAATTATTAATAATATTCATTTATGTATCATTATTATTATTATCCGTCGAAGTTACTGCCGTCATTAGTAATCCTCTCGATGAAGGAATGATCGATTTAAATTAATGAATAAAAAAAAATAAATAAAAATAAAAATAATAATAATAATAATAACAATAATAATAATAATAAGTACACTGAATCAATTGTACTAGATTACAAGAGTTTACTTCGGGCTCTTTCAAGCGCTCCAATTGATCTAGCTCTCACATATCTCAGTATCATCAACATCACTAACATCATTATCATCATCATCATCAATTACCATCATCATCATCATCACGATTACCACAGCTATCCTATTCCCATTCTTGAATCCATAACCTCAATACCCTCGCCATCACCATTTACTCCACGACTAGCCACGACGGTTGGTCCACTTATGGCAAAAGTATCTTCTTGTATCTTCAGGAGTATCACGTTTCAGAATATGAAGTTCTTTATGATTCTTGTGTCGACCAAAATAGATAAATTTAGCAACGAAATATGATT
>JAJTWR010000205.1:0-67500 GCA_021613335.1 Whitmania pigra | reverse complement strand
CTAGACAATGAGCACTTGTTCATTAGAAACCTTCGCCCTTGATAGCGATGATGATGATGATAAGGACAGTGCTGATGACGATTACAACAACGATGATGATAACGATGACAATGATAAGGACAGTGCTGATGACGATTACGACGACGATGATGATGATGATGACGATGATAAGGACAGTGACGATGACGATGATGATAAAGACAGTGCTGATGACGATGATGATGACTACGACGAAGATGACGTTACAGCTCACAACAAGTCCCATGATGAAGAGGCGTCCATAAAACACAACGACATTTCAAACGGAGAAGGTCAAAGTTCAAAGGTCGACCCTCGTTTGTCAGGTTTTCAAATGACCTCGAACCGGACTCGAGCATATTTTATAAAAACTTGCATTTTCATCATTTGACGAAGTGAAGATGTTTCTGAAAGTTTCAATCTCCCACTGAACTGTCAACTCTCTGAGACAATGTGCCTCAATAGCAAGAAATTGGAGGAAATTGAACAAATTTATTTGCCACCTTCCTTTCCACCCACCAAAGTGTCCATACCTCTGCCAACACTCAGGCACTCGGGATATCGGATGATGGCGATGACGATTGCTATATCTATCAATATATATTATATATATTATATGTATGTCATTATTATATAAATCGTATATATATATATATATCAATATATAATATATATATTGATGTATCAATATGTGTATTATATATATGTCATTTGAATGTAAAGCATGGCGTTATAGAAATGAACTGCAATTGTTACTTATCCTTGTTACCCCATTTCACCCACCAATTGTGACGCAACACGTGATGAGCCGCTTCTGAGGAGTCCATCTTTGTTTCCAAGACATGCGTGCAACAACATTCTCCAACTCCCATGATGCAGGTGTATCGTCTTACCTCGTCTTATTCCAGCAGGTGGAAATAATATTTAAAGAAGATGACGACGACGACGACGATGATGATGATGATGGATGATGATGATGATGATGATGATGATGATGATGATGATGATGATGATGATGATGATGATGATGATTGATGATGATGATGATGATGATGATGATGATGATGATGATGAAAAGATATTTCGCAAGGGGTTCAGAATATAAAGTAGTCGGTCACTAACTGATACTGGTAGGCACTGTCATCATCATTGTTTTTACCATCGTCATCGTTATCATCATCATCGCTATCATTAGTGTTATCGCTTCGTCATTCGCTAGGCACTTGATAAGCGCTTTTAAAAGGTGTCGAATATGAAATTTATGATTAATTTTCCTAATAATTTTTGTATTTATTCTTATTTGTTTTAAATTAGTTTTAGATAATTGTGTCAATTAAAAATTTATCCATCCATCCATTCACCCATCCATCCATCCATTCACCCCATCATCCATCCATCCATCCATCATCCATCCATCCATCCATCCATCCATCCTCCATCCATCCATCCATCCATCCATCCTCCATCCATCCATCCATCCATCCATCCATCCATCCATCCATCCATCCCCCCTAAAGTCGAAACAAACCACCCTTCCCCTCTTGAACCGTCTTTCTCTTAACTCCTCCTAATTTTATTCTTTCCCAGAATCTTCTCACAACTCTCTCTGGCGAACTATCTCTCCTAAGACTGGGGAAGTCCTTAAGGACAAAGTCTGCTTTCAATACTTGTTAAGCCGGTGGCTATCATCATCACATCATCATCATCATCATCATCATCATCATCATCATCATCATCATATCATCATCATCAGCATCATCATCAATCATCATCATCATCATCATCATCAATCATCATCATCATCATCATCATCATCATCATCATCATCATCATCATCATCAGCATCATCATCATCATCATCAATCATCATCAGCATCATCAATCATCATCATCATCATCACCATCATCATCATCATCATCACCACCACCACCACCACCATCATCATCATCATTCATCATCATCATCATCATCATCATTCATCATCATCATCATCATCATCATCATCATCATCATCAGTCATCATCATCATCATCGTCATCATCATCATCATCATCATCATCATCATCATTCATCATCATCATATCGTCGTCGTCATCTTCATCTTCTTCATCATTATCAGGTTGATGATTCAACATCATCGCGGCCATCATTAACATCATTATCATAGTCCTGCTCCTCATTATCATCATCATCATCATCATCATCATCACCACCACCATCAGCATCGACATCATCACCAACGTGGTCACCTAATCTGTGGCTATCACGCTTAAGCCTGGCACTAAATTATTCATCAGATGAATATGAATGATACGATCATGTCTTATAAACAATTCAATGACAAACTGATGGACAGAACAACATGTATTACAAAGAGACAAAGTCTTCGATTGAACTCGTCTCTCGCTTCTTCTTTTTTGTTGTCAAATGACAAATGTCTTTGACGAATTACTTTTACTTTGCAACTTACTTTCTACTCTCAGGACAAAAAGTACTTTTCTAAATAGGACGCGTTCTTAATTCCGACTCTCGTAATCTGTACTTTTGGTCGCCGAGTACTTTCGAGTCGTCTGATTGTGCATTGTTCGTCGAAGATTTGCTTTTCGGAATTCGAGACTTACTTCTTCGATAGCTCGACGAGTACTTCTCTATTGGCAAAAGTACTTTTATCAGCGCCGGGGTTATTTTCTTTTTAAAGTCTCTCATTTACTGGGAAACAGTGTCAGGAATTAAACCACGAATTAAGTGCCGACTGAAAGGCAATAACCAACACATCGTCGTCATCATCATCAGCATCATCATCATCATCATCGTCGTCGTCGTCGTCGTCATCATCATCATCATCAGCATCATCATCATCATCATCAGCATCATCATCATCATCATCATCAGCATCATCATCAATCATCATCATCATCATCATCATCATCATCACATCATCATCATCATCATCATCATCGCAGCATCATCAGCATCATCATCATCATCAGCATCATCATCATCATCATCATCATCATCATCATCATCATCAGCATCATCATCATCATCATCATCATCATCATCATCATCATCATCATCATCATCATCATCATCATCATCATCATCATCATCAGCATCATCATCATCATCATCATCATCATCATCATCATCATCATCTCATCATCATCATCATCATCATCCATCATCATCATCATCATCATCATCATCATCATCATCATCATCATCATCATCATCATCATCATCATCATCATCATCATCATCATCATCATCATCATCATCATCATCATCATCATCATCATCATCAATAGGCGGTTGTATTGCGAGCTTCGGCCATCTTTTCCTTTCGTGCCTTGAGTCCATCGTCACCGTGGCAACGATGATGATGATGTCGATGATGATGATGATGATGGTGATGACGGACAGCATAGATAAGACACCGACATTTGCATAAAAATGTAAACAGCATAAAAAATATCCACAACAATGGCAAAAAGAATAACATCAACGCAGGTAAAAAATTTCAACATTACAATTAATGTCGTTGTTAATATTTTTAGTAATGTAGTATTACTATGTCAGTGGTATTATCTAGTACATAATAACCTGAAATTATATTATAATTATTATATAAGTTTTTGAAATGTTTTTGTTTTGTTATAACATCATGATTAAGATTAATGTTATCACTATCTTTGACATTACTATTATTATAATAATTATAATCATCATCAATACCATTCATAATGTTACTATCGTTATAATCACTATTATTATTGTTATTATTATTAATATTGTTATTATTATTATTGTTGCCACCAGGACGAGCGTGAAATTTATAGTTTCCCGTCAAATGGTTCTTCCCTTTTGACAATACCAACGACAATAAATAATAATAACAATAATAATAATAATAATAATAATAATAGTAATAATAATAATAACAATGTCATCAATAATAATCTTCCTAAGTTATGAATAACATATTAACTAATTAATGTTATAATTTATTATATTTAGCATTAACACTGTTATTATTTTTTCAAGGCTAATAGATTGTAATATTAGTAGGGCAATGGTTATTCTGAGGTTATCAGTAGTCTACTAAATACGATGATGACGATGACTGGATGGCATTAACATAAATTATGCATTCATTTTATAGATTAACACATTAGCACAAATTGCTAATGCAACTTGTCACTTCGTTTATTGCACATCAAGCGTTCATAGTTGTTATTCGCTCAATTAATAATAATAATAATAATATCAACAGTAATAATAATAATGATCATAATAATAGCAATAACTACTACACAATGGCCACCCAGGCTGGTATCACCAACCTCCCCCACAACGACGACACTAACAGGATAGTGAAACCACACAGAGCCAAACTTGGACAAAACCCACACGGACACAACACATAACCCCACGCACAAAGACAAGTACAGTGACAAGAACAAGGACAAACACAAGAGCAGATACATAGCTGAAAGATACAAAGACAAGGACGGAGTCAAGAACAGATACAAGGACAGGTACAAAGACAGGTACATAGGTGTAGACATCCAAAGATCCAGAAAAGACTTCAAGAACGCAAGGACGCTAAAATCACGGACGACAAGAAAATGCAAACTCGCAAGGAAATTCAATTGTGTCGGGGCGACTTGAATCCCACGCTCTGCAAACACTTGCATAATAATAACAATGATAATAATAATAATATTAATAATGATAATAAATAACAATATTCGCCACCGACACCATCATCTCCGCCATGGCCACCATCATCATCATAACCAATATTCCATTCCATCACCATCATCGTCATCATTACGAGAGGCTATGTAGGCATCTTCCAGCTCATTAAATCATTTTTTTTATTCATTTAATAATTAATTAACACTTAACGAATAATTAACCCCCTTTCGATAATTAACCGAACTCAACGACCACATCCCATCAGCAGTACATAGCAATTGTAATGCCTGCTAGTACCCCTGTCAGGGACTTGAAACAAAAGGCATTTGATTCCCTTTAAAGATTAGAAATAGAACAATAATAAAAACTAAATTCATAAAAACTAAAAATAAATAAAATGATGGATAAACAAAAACAATTAACAAATTGCCCTGAATGAAAATTAATAGAATTGAATAAATTAATTTGACCAACAGCTCTGTAAGCTAGGCAATAAAAAAGTAGGCAATTGATCATAACAATTATTATTAATATTATTATTACTGTTATTATTATTATAATAATTATGTTAATCAAGTTCACACTCATGAATAACACTTTCACATATCAAAGACATGGTTTTGGATGAAATGCAAAGATAGGTCATGAATGTGGACCAATCAAAAATCCGGTACTCATTTTTGCGAAGGGGTCGAATAAAGATTCAAAAGAAAGGTCAGGAAATCGTCCAATAGAATTGTAGCTGACAAGATTAATTCTGAGAGAGATTGAAATCGACAGTAACGAAAGAGCAAAATACTTATGCAACAATGAGAGTCAAGATTCTTCCAAGTAGAGGACAGATCTATCTATACAGATGATAATTTTAAACTTCAGACTCCTCCCCCCTCTCTTCCGATTGGTCCGCGGTCTGCCGGCCTTCATTTCTCCGACTGTTGGCAGACGTTCCAGCCGAAAACGTGCCTGTCGAAGCCACAGGTGAACAAGTTGCAGGTGGAAGTTGACAGAGGGGCAGAGTCGTTCCAAGCCGTACAGGTAGCCATCTGACTGTGACCCTGTCATTGTGATTGATGGATCGAAATTATTCACAGATATTATTTAGAAATTATTTGCAGATTTACAGATCTTGTGCTGTTGTCTTGAAGTCGATTAAGAAAATGTCATCGTAACCATCATCATCATCATCCGTATCATGGTCGTCATCAATGCCAGAACACCTGTGCAATCATTTGTTCTCACCTGCTATATATGCTACTCAATCATCCGTTACTCAAACAATTCTTGTACTCACACATACACACACTCACATGCTCATACGCTCGCTCCCTTCCCATCCATCCTTCCCTCACCTTGCTTATCTTAGGCACTCTACCCTGCCTCGTGCCATTGAGGTCGTAAATCCTGATGTGGCAGTTGTCCATCGGGACTGCAATCAGGTTTTGAGTGGAGGAGATAGAGAGCCTGGAAGAAGATTTTGTAATTTCATGAAAATCGATCGACAGCATCAATCAAAGGATCAATCAAGGGATCAATTAGGCGAGATTGATTGGTTGCTCTCATCAATCGAGGGTTCAATCAATTCGATCGAGCTGTTGGTCGGATTGTCAAGAAAGATGACGATGAAGATGATCCTCACCTGTTCACGCCCGAATCCACCCGAATGGTGGTGGTCGGCGATCTGAGGTTCTTGAGGTCCCAGACTTTTATGGACCTGTCGTCGCTGCCTGACACCAGGCAGTCTCCTCCGGCAAAGATGGCCGAGGTCACGGGTCTGAGTGGAAAAGTAAATAGGTGCTTTAGACTACTTGAATGGCAAATGCGTGACGATGATGAATGTTATGATGAGAATGTCAACAGAAATTGAAAAAGTATCAGCTTTATCAAGATTGAACTCTGGATTTGCCAAATTTTTGCAATCAACTATTATGACTGCTGAAACATCATCAAATATTTAAATTAATATCAGCTAACATCAATCCAATTATTCCTCACATTAGTATTAATCAAATTAACGGTAACTACTAACTGGGTGTGACCTTGAAACACGTTGACCTTCATGGATGGCTCCCTCAGGTCCCACAGTCTGAAGGTAGTATCCTTAGATGATGTCATCACCAGTTTCTGGGTAGGGTGAGCACTGACATTGGTCAGTTCTTGATCGTGGCCTAAGTTTGAAGGCAAACCACGAGGACGGTTTTGATCATTGTTATTATATTGAGAATCAAAAATTCATTTTGTGTTTTTATTTTCTGGAGGTATAATGTTCACCTTACAAATTAGTTATCATTATTATTATTATTATTATTATTATTACTAATGTTATTGTTGTTAATATTATTATTATTATTAAATTCCACGAACCAGTCAGGGAGTTGATCAACGCCCCTGTTTCAGAATCGTACATGTTGGCTGTCCTATCCCAAGAGGCGGTTATCACGTGACTGCCACCTGCCAACCAATCAGAAGCTATGACCACACCCAGGTGACCTAATAATTCCAGATTCGATTGGTGGATGACAATGGGTTCGTGTTTGTCTTCGGGAGAGTTTGCTGGGCCTGTTCGGAATATGAAAAGTTAAATGTTGGAATAACTAGTTAAATTCTAGTGTTTTATAGCTTTATAACAAATCATTTAGACTGTATTAATTAAATAAACAATAAAGTGATATTCATTTTCTAAATGGAATAGTTAATAAGTAGATACAAATTTATTTTACCACGCCAGTCAGCTCAGACATTTGCCTCGGTTCAAGCAACAGTAAAAGTTATTGAGTGTCGTGTTCACAACCCAGTTTGACAATCAGTTTGATCAAAAATTTCTTTTAAGCCATGAGGCTATATAAAGGGTTTAAGCTTAAGGTTATGGTAATTGTCCTAATCATCTAATTATGCTGAGAACATTAATAAAATATTACTACGACTACTATGGCATAACAAATAACTCGATTGTTAATTATTATTAATATTACTGATATTATTGTTAATATTATTATTAAGTGAATTACGAATCAAAGGATCGCTGACCATCCGTTTCATCCCTCTCCATCGATCCATCGAGCTCTTCCTCTGAAGAATTTTTCTGTCGATTTTGAGGAAAAAAAATTAAAATCATCACCATCATCGCCAAATATCAACGGCAACATCATCGCTAATCGCAGCTTAAACAATGACGACGACATCAATAACAACATCGTTACAGCAAAAAAAAAAGCATATTCGACGACAATATATAAAAAAAAGCGTTGTCGGCGAGACTTTGAACCGACGTTCTTCAGGGCAAAGCTGGACTCCAGGATGGCAGAGTTGATCTGCGAGCGCCAGATGTGTGCCTTTTGGTCGCCAGAAGCTGTCAGGATCAGATCTGGTTGAAGGGGGTGGAAACGCATGGAATTCACGGAGCCCGAGTGACCCAAGTACCTAACCAAACAGGCCCCGTTGTTGATGGACCATATGTAAGCCGCGTGATCTAAAAAGTGGTCGGGTTGATTTATGAGAATTGCATTAAAAGTATTGTTTGTTGGAGATTAGTTGTTTGAATTATTAAACTGTGTTTGTTTATTTTAAGAGGTTTAAAAAATTAAATCATGTCGATTAATTAGAAATATTATAATTAAGTATAATTTCAATCTGGCCAACCAAGAATCCAAAAATATCAACCAATCGCACCTGCCGAGGCAGTGCCGATGACCTGGGCTTCGACCTTCGGCACGCTGACCTCCCATATACCATCGCGGTGACCTACAAATTCCCTCACCACTGTGAAGGAATAGGAGGAGTTCTTGAAGCTCGAGACGATCTTATTGGTCGACGTTTTGTAGGTCGACTTGATCCTCTGGGAGATTTGACTACCAGCTGAGAATTGTGGTAAATAACGCCTGATTCATTTTTTTTGTTTCATTTGTGCTTAGGTTTTCTTAGCGTTTAGGGTGTCGTACTAAGAGCCAAATCATCTTGACATGATGACAAAGTTATTGCAAACTGAGCATCACCACCACCATCATCACTACTACCACCATCATCATCATCATCATCATCATCATCATCATCATGAGCTCAGCAACCTCTCGCAGACTTCTTTGGCAGCCCGGGTTTGAAATGCTGCATGATCTGAGAATGGGTGGCACCCTCCACGACATCTCCCTCCTCCTTTATGCCAATCACTGCCGAAGGTCCGCCCACTTGCTCCAGTCTGTCGGTCAGATTGTCCAGTTTTTCCTGAACTGGGGAAGCATGTGATGGATGGAAGTGAATAAAAATCTTATAAGTATTGATGATTGAGTTTTTTAGTTTTTGATTTATTTGTATTTAATAAAAACTTTGGAGTTAGTTTATTCATACAACTTATCAAATCAATAACATAAAATCAATCTTAAAGTTGGGCTTTTGTCTTTTTGAATAGATTACAAATATCATTCCACCATTCCACTCACGTGCCACATTCTCCAGGTACAAGATTTCAAACTCATGCTCAATTCTTCCAAAAAGCTCAAAGAGTCTTCCCCTAGTCAAAGAAAATATCAACAAAAGAATGAATGAAGTGTTAAAAAATCTCATTAAAGTTTGGAAAATATCAAAAAAAGTCATCAGAAAAAACTGCAGACAATTCATGAAGTCGCCTTTTCATAAAAACACCTTTTTAGAAGAATAAAGAATGTCTAAAGCTACATTTTTGGTAAATAAAGTTCAAATAGAAATACCTCAATGAAGGGGGTAGGATGCTCTCAGAATCACACGTTTCCATTCTCACTTGTTGAATCTTCTTCTTATCTTCTCTTAATGGATTACTAGATTTGTTTGCTTTATTTTCAATAGGCATCTTAACTAACAGATTTCAAAGCAACAAAATTGCCGACTATAACGTCTGATATTCAGTAACTCAATAAAAAAATTTTAAGTTATCTGAGTCGAAATGTTTTCGACATTGTCGTCTGCGACTATTTACTTATTAACGACTGAATGTAAACAAATAGAGCAACGAAGCTTTTACTGCAATGAAAGCTAGCTGCTAATACCAATAAAAAAAATTATATTACTCAAGATAAAAGCAAAACAGTGCATAATGAGGCGCACATAATGAAATATGATTTGTATGTTTCAAGATTTTGTGTTTTGTTAGATTAAATCGGTGACATTAATTTTGTCTTTTTTTAAGATACAAATTCATGTTTTGACATTATTGTTACGAATAATTAATCAATAATTATTACAAGTTCAAAAATAATCCAACTGATCGATTGACAACGAAAAACCTCAAATCATGTTTTCAAATTATTTTTCAATCCATATTTTTGTGGAATAATTATTTCATAATTAAAATATATTACTATTATTATACACACCATAATAAAATATTCTGCAACAAATGTCATATGTTGTCATCCTATTTTGAGCTTTGCAAACTAAATATTTCAAGATAAGATTGTCAGAGATAATGTGGACTGCTTTTTCTGTCACTGTCAACTTAATCAATTGTTTTGGGGATTTTAACAACAACAAAATCTGATAATTTAATGACAATAGCATTTATTTCCAAATTTATTAAACAATAAATCTCAACTAATTAAAAAATAAATATTGGTCTTTCATTTCTTCAAGCATGAGTAGCAGTCCAGAATTTCCACCCTTGGATTACCTGGAGCGACGTTCGATTGAATCCAAAAGGATGGAGGCTGAAGATGCATAACTTCAGATTAGAATTTTCATTGAATGAATCGCACCTGGTTGAACTGGTGAGACACTTAATAACGCACTGCTGGACGGATCCCTTGTACTGCCACTCGTAGTACGAGAATCCTGACAGTTTCAAATTTGTTTCCACTTTCCACGAGAAAGACTTTTGGAATTCTGCATTGATTTTTTTATTTACACAGTTAATGGGGATAATTTTTTTAAGAGTTAGCACAAAATGTTGGAAAATAAAACAGAGTCCTGTTTTACAACAATCAAAGCATACTTTTTGAGCGAAAAACGAAAACCATTGCCCCCTTGCTTCTTACAGTTTATACAAGCTAGTTTTGATGATTTTATCTTATTCTTGTGTACGACAGTTTGTATTTTAAATGTTAAAATTTATATTTAATTGCATTTTGTTTATCATTGTTGCACCACTTTGTTTTACTATTTTTTACAAGTCTCCAGATTTTGCGGTCTCACCTGATTGCTGATAGACTGGAAATGCCTCCAACTCGCAAATGCTCATGCCAATTCCATCCCATGCATTCAGATCCATCTGGACAATTAGGTACCTGGCCGGTGCGAGGTTGTAGCTGCATTTGACCCTCCCTACTGTGCCGAGAGTCATTTTACCAGGGTATTGGCCGCACAAGGGGTAGAGCCCTCTTTGGGGATGATGCTGGCTTACGTCGAATTTGGTGAATCCTACCCAGAAGTCGTTTAATCTTTCTGGTTCTAAGACAAATGGTTGATTTAAATTTGTTATTATGAATTTGAAACGACATTAGTTATTTACTTTCTCAATTCCAGCAACAATTAATAATTAATGGTAAGTGGTTATACAATTGCAAATTCATTCACTGCATTTAATCACTCTTTTTTCCTTTAAAATATTAACAACTAGCTATTTAGCCGGCTTTACCCGTTAATAGATTTGCAAATGAATAAACTTCATGTATAGTATAATTTTTTTTATTAATATGAATTAACACATTACTTGGTTATAAACAACATTCTTAGTTTCTCTACATGGAGCAAGAAGAAATAAATTGTTGGGCGCACCCACCCTTGAACATGGAACATAAACTTGTCTGTGGGAAAAACAATCTCAAATCATATTGGCATAATATGTGCCTTTGATAAGTCCACTCCACAGTATTTAATAGATTGCTCCTGTGACTTATTTATAGTTATCGAGAACGCAAGTCTCACTGGAAATTGCAATCTCTTGAAGTTAAACGGAAATTTACGATATATATCGTATATAGTTTATATACATGAATAATAATCATCAGACGCCTAAGCTCACCAGCTTTGAAAACGGTGCGTACGCAAAAAAGAGGTTTTTTGGCAGTAAAGCGCAAAATAATTTAACGATTTTTTTGCAAAGTAGACTAAACTGACCCCATAGTCAACATACTCAAGTGTCTCAAGTTTCAATCAAATCGGTTCAGGATTAAAGATTTGTAGGAAAAATATACTTATATACAAGATCCTTGTTTTATATATAGATTTAAGACTTAAGAATACATTTGCCTACCATCATTCCGATTGTAAAGGACAACGTAGTCCATGGTATAAACTGCCAGCAAGTCCACTGCCAACCAGTTTGGATCGCCACGGACAGTATTAATGTGAGAACAATGGCAAGCGAAGACATCAGGGTTTCTGTCGCCATCCACAGCTTTTGGAGCGTCGAATGGACACTTGGGAAAATATGTGAAAACACTGCTTTGATAAGCTGGCTTCATCAGTGCTACGTTCACGGTCTCTACTGATGGAAGGAAAACTGTAACAAGATTCAACAAAATATTGGACGATTGACTGATTGAATGTTTAAATGCTTGACAGAAATTTGTCCAACTTACGTATCGGGAGTAGTACATAAGGGTTTGCAATGCGATGTTTGGTCATCATTAATCTTAGTTAGAGTTTTAAAATCAAAATTTCTAAATTTAAAATGATTAATTCTCTAAATTATAAAAGGTTGGTGAAGTTAAATTTTACAAACGACGCAATCATCGGACATCTTTTAAATAATTAAGCACTCATTACAAAAGACAATCTTCTAATAGGAAGAAAAGGAAACATTATGGCAATGTTTTTCAATAGCCCTTTTGTTTATGGATTAACGATTAATACGCGGAAGTCACGTGATGTTCCGTGTTCTCGGAGCAAGCACTATTCAAACCATCTATTTAAGAATAAACGATCGAAACGACATTTGTCCCTGAAGAGTTTTTTTAAATGTATGGGACCAGCAGAAAGTCTAGACATTTAGAATCTCTGACATTGAAAGCATTACAATTGAAACAAATTGCCTTCACTTTCCGATCACAATAATGGCGGCGTCAAAGTTACTTGTAATTTTCACTTAAAAGTAACTTTTAGATGTTGTAATTTTTTTACTTTAACTTGAATAAATTTTTGAGGCAATACTTCTACTTATACTTAAGTAACTTTTTGAGTTATTACTTTTGCTTTTACCTAATTATTGAAATGAGGTAATTTTTACAACACTGTTTAATAATTTGTAAGGTTATACTATTCCCTTTGGTTTACGCCTATGTTGTTCGGCTGACGCTCAGTAGCAATGAATGTTTTGGTGTATACTTGTAATAAACTGGAAGTCTTTTAATTCAGGCGTCCAAGGGTTAAAGTAAAATACCATTACTTAAAATATTTTAAGACATAAGAAGAAAACTTGTTAACCAGCTATCCCATCACAATAAATCTCGTCAAAATGTAATAAAAAACGACATATTAGTATATCATATCTGGTTGAGTTAACCATTGGAAGCCTGAATTAAAAGACTTCCAGTTTTTTACGAGTGTACTCTGAAAAAAAAACTTCGTGCAGCTTTTCACAAGATTCCAGATTCTATGAGAAGACCAGAGTATGTGGTCCCAATTGTGTTGGATTGTCGTTTCAAACTAGTTCCATTTGGTACCACTCGGCTGCGTAATTCGCATTTCACTGACAGTGGCTCAAAGAAATGTCCTATATTACTATTCCCATCAGCCAATGAGGCAAGATCAACCTCATGCCAAACAAAAATGAATGAACCTGAACCAAGTACCAGTTCTGATCGGCGGAGCATTTTGCAAGATACCGTTGTCCGCAGGTATGAACAAATTATATTTGATTGAAAATGTACGTTAATTATTCATTTAATTGCATGAATTTATATTTCAAATTCAGCAGATTCGTTATTATTATTAATATTGTACATTATATAATTTATTGATTAGAAAATAATATGTAAGTATTGCAGGTCGGTGACACAGAGGACGAAGAGGATTCAGTGTATCTTAATGCTCCAACGGAGCACAACATCACTGCTGAACAATTTTGGGCAGCTAAGGGTCACCACTTTCCAAAACTACAACGACTTGCTCGTAGACTTCTAAGCGTCATTGTTGCTGTTGAGGGAACATAGAACTGACTTAAACCATGGACTCCTAGATATACATTTAGGAGTCCATGCTTAAACTGAACTTAATGATTTTTTTTTCAAACTGTAATAAAACTGTCATAAATGAATGTTGGCTGTTGATTTCATTGTGTTGTTTTTCACGAAAAAATTTGCGAAGTTGCGGCAGCAGTAAATTTTTGAAGATTTCAATTGATTTGGGATTTGAACATTCGGGATTTGATTTAAATTGAAATTTTGAGATTTGATTTAAGATTTGGTTATTGAGATTTGATTCATTTTACAAATGATTCGAGATTTGATGATGGAGATTTGATTTGAGATTTGCCCATCACTGGACATACCTGAGTTCCACTGTCAGTCAATGAGCTGATGTCTATCTAATATATTTTGAACTTTGGGTAGATGATGGCAGCAGCTGTGACATCCATGTCGTCATATAAGTTCTGGAACCTTTGGTCAATGCCATCCAACAGTGCCGCCAGGGAGCGTCCTCGCGTATGGGCGCTATGTAAGTGATGGATCGATTAAGAAGTGCCTTAGTCCAAATCATCTCAGTTATGCAACGGACTATAATCAAATAAATAAATAAATAATAAGAAGTGCCTTACTGCGGGTGCACCGTCCTAATCATCTAGACATGCAACGGACGTTAATAAAAAAAAAGAATAAGAAGTGCCTTCACATTCTGTTCGGATACATAAGGCACTCAACAAATTGGCTAAATACAAATACAAATTCAACAATACGTAAATGAAGCAGGCCTCCAACGACAAGGTTCAAAACACTATCATCGACTGGTGTCTGTGTCACAAGATTTGCATTACCAAATGACTGGGGAACTGTTGTTTGATGACATTTTCTCTTTGGTTCACTGTGATAATCATTGTCTGCCTTTCTCTTAAGTGGAATTCTTGTTAACAATTCGTATTCCTTAACTTCTGTTGGATGCATGCGTACTTACACGAATAAAATCTGAACATTTTGTTTAAATAAGGCCACGTGTTTTCTTCAAAGTTGTTCCTTTGCTAACGACATTCAAACTGTCGTTTGAGCGAAACCATACTACGATATGTATATTAAAAAAGCTTCGGTATGACTAAACAACAAACTCCGATTTAACAAAAACGACCAGTGACAACTACAATAACAAAAGAACGACTGATCGGATAGGGAAAGGTTCTCGTACCAACCAAAGAATAACAATTGTCTAGAATTAAAAAAAAATTAAAATAAACTAATTTAAAATTTTATTTATGTTACTTTGTAACGCCTTGTGCCAAAAAGTAACGTAGTAAAAGTTTGACCGAAAATAGTATTTTGTTACAAGTAAAAGTACAGAAAATTTTTATAGTTGTTACAAGTAAAAATTACCAAAAAAGTAATTAATTACAGTAACGAATTACATGTAATTCGATAATGCACAGCATCGTTATTGAGTAGAAGACACGTTTAACATATTTGTAGGCAAGATGTAAGAAACAACTAATCAGCTAATATAATTTATTGCAAAAATGCTTTAATAGCAGTTTGTTTGGCCATTTTCTTGTCCATCGGCATGTCCTGAATCCTGGAAAATTCAAATGAAGTCTTCCAAAGAATTCGTTCATATAACATAATATAATGTAAGTTAATAATAATAAATAATAATAATAATAATAATAATAATAATAATAATAATAATAATAATAATAATAATAATAATAATAATAATAATAATAATAATAATAATAATAATAATAATAATAATAATAATAATAATAATAATAATTAATAATAATAATAATAATAATAATAATAATAATAATAATAATAATAATAATAATAATAATAATAATAATCCTAATAATAATAATAATAATAATTAATAATAATAATAATAATAATAATAATAATAATAATAATAATAATAATAATAATAATAATAATAATAATAATAATAATAATAATAATAATAATAATAATAATAATAATTAATAATAATAATAACTAATAATAATAATAATAATAATAATAATAATAATAACAATGGACATATAATAACTACTTTTTCTATCTATTTAATAACTTTTTTGGCGATTTTGACAACAACAATAACGCTCATAGTTTAATGAAAATAACAGTTATTTTAAAAAGTAAATTTGTTAATGTAAAAATTGAAAATCTTAATTATTTACAAAAGTTGGTCTTTTATTTCTTCAAGCATGAGTGGCAGTCCAGAATTTCCACCCTTGGATTACCTGGAGCGACGTTCGATTGAATCCAAAAGGATGGAGGCTGAAGATGCATAACTTCAGATTAGGATTTTCATTGAATGAATCGCACCTGGTTGAACTGGTGAGACACTTAATAACGCACTGCTGGACAGATCCCTTGTACTGCCACTCGTAGTAAGAGAATCCTGACAGTTTCAAATTTGTTTTTGCTTTCCACGAGAAAGACTTTTGGGTTTCTGCATTGATTTTTTGTTTAAACAGTTAAAAAGGATATTTTATTTTATTGAGAGAGATAGCCCAAAATGTTAGAAAACAAAACAGAATCCTGTTTTGCAACAAACAAAGCATACTTTTTTGAGCGATAAACGAAAACCATTGCCACCTTGCTTCTTACAGTTTATACAAGCAAGTTTTGATGACTTTATCTTATTTTTGTATTTTAAATGTTAAAATTTATATTTCATACATATTTATATATCATATTATAAACATTGTGTTTAGATCATTGTTGCACCACTTTGTTTTACTATTTTTTACAAGTCTCCAGGTTTTGCAATCTCACCTGATTGCTGATAGACTGGAAATGCCTCCAACTCGCAAATGCACATGCCAATTCCATCCCATGCATTCAGATCCATCTGGACAATTAGGTACCTGGCTGGAGCGAGGTTGTAGTTGCATTTGACCCTCCCTACTGTGCCGAGAGTCATTTTACCAGGGTATTGGCCGCACAAGGGGTAGAGCCCTCTTTGGGGATGATGCTGGCTTACGTCGAATTTGGTGAATCCTACCCAGAAGTCGTTTAATCTTTCTGGTTCTAAGACAAATAGTTGATTTAAACATGTTATTATGAATTTGAGACGACATTAGTTATTTACGTTCTTAATTTCACCAACAATTAATAATTAATGTTATATATAAATACAATTAGAAATTCTTCTGCTGAAATTTATCACTTTCATTTCCTTAAGAACATTAACAATCTAAGACTTAAGAACACATTTGCTTACCGGCATTCCGGTTGTAGAGGACGACATAGTCCATAGTATAGTTTGCCAGCAAGTCCACTGCCAACCAATTTGGATCGCCACGGACAGTATTAATGTGAGAACAATGGCAAGCGTAGACATCAGAGTTTCTGTCGCCATCCACAGCTTTTGGAGCGTCCCATGGACACTTGGGAAATCTTTTGAAAAAGCTGCTTTGATAAGCTGGCTTCATCAGTGCAATGTTTGCGGTCTCGCTCGATAAGAGGATAACTGTGGCAAAATTAAATCAAATTTTATATTATTAACCGATTGATTGAATGACTAACTGCTTGACTGAAGCTTGTTCAACTTACGCTTCGAAAGTAGCACGAAGGAGTTTACAAAACGATGTTTGGTCATCATTTCATTAATCTTATTTTAAATTTAAAAATAAGAACTTATGTATTTAAAATCCTGAAAGAGTAAATAGTTGCTAAAATAAAAATGTGTCTTCAACGGATATCTATTAAATAAGTAAATGCACTTTCTGATCGGCAATCATCGATTGTAGAGGTTATTTCGTCCATCAGAAAGATCATGAAGTGAACATGAAGTGAAGCAATGCATTTCAATTGCCCCTTTGTTCGTGGAGCAATTCTTGAAAATTAGCAAATGAAAGTCGCGTGATATTCCGTGCTCTCGGAACAATCTCTATTCAATCCGCTGTTTATGGATCGATAAAGCATTTGTTCCTGAAGAAGTGTGTAATTGTGTGGAACCAGCAGAAAAAAGAAAGCAATTCTCTTTAATGCTTGAAAAAATTCTAGAAAAAGCATGACAAACTGCTATTTTGTCGAAACGTCGTCAAAAGTAAAATAAAAAATCAGCTTTCAAATAATTCAGGCGTCACGCAGGGTTGTTAACATCGCAGTATTGTTACCGTCAATACTTTTGGCTTTCAGTATCGAAATGAGTGTCACCGATATTTTTGGTTAGCAATACTTGATAACATTACTCTTTTCGTAGTTTTAAAATTATTAAACTTGCAAATAATATTGTTTTGTGCATATCATTATCAATACTTTAAAAAAAAGTTTTTTTTATCTTTTGCTCTAATCTCATATAGACTCTCGCCACGTATATAGCCTGCTCGTGGTATACACAGATATATTCATAAGGAACAAACGCATTTTCTAAGTGTTCTAGAGAAAAACGAAATAAATTGCTTTGCTACTTTTTCCAATAAGAGGCAACGATTGAGTTGAAGATGAAGAGGTCCACGGATGATTGGCCGTCACAACTTCAAAGCTATCAAACCTTAATCGATGTCCAAACATAAAGTTATATTTTGCCACCAACATTGGATTGTTCGATACTGCAGCAGTATTGGTAACAAGTAGTGGTGGAGTTAGTGGGCCCTCTATGTCACTAGGATGATATAAGAAAATATTAAGTAAATCACTTAAAAAATTAAAATTAATAATAAAATTCAAATTCAAAAACTGTATTTTAAAATAAATTACCACTTTGGACAAAATTGTTAATAGCTATGCCCCTCCCCGAAATCCGTCTAAATCTCCTAAAACTTGTTCCAGTGTGGTTCCCTGCAAAGTGTTCTAGATCCGCCACTGGTTTCAAGATATTTTGACCGCTAACATCAAATATGACAATTGAACATTTTGAAATGTTACTATTTCTTGGTGTAAAAGGTAAACATTGTAATCATTTTTTGAAATATTGTTGATGATGATGATGATGATGATGATGATAATAATAATAATAATAATAATATTACTGAGACAAGATAAAAAGTCATCATGTATTTTGCTACTCCACGTTATACCAAATGGAACCCGGTTTCAGCAATGAACAAAATTTAAAATTTTATCCGTTGTGTCATTGTGAACCATTTGAATGCACTGTCGGAAGACGCTAGAAATTAGAAATTAGTGTTAGCACTGATTAATGGATTGAGAGCTGGAATAACAACAAGATTCGATGACATGAATAAAAAAAAACACTGATGCTAAACTGGTTGTTGTAATCCACGCTTAATTTAAACTTGTAATGGCTCAGTAATGAAGAAATCAAAGCTTGCGATGGCATCGAAGTCACATATTGATTCATTGATAGGCAAGCCTCCAAAATCCAAAAATTAAAAAAAAAAGCATGGAATCATAAGAGAGACCAATTAGCGAAAGAAAATTAATAATAATTTTTTTAAATAAACGCAAAATGCCATCAGCTAATAACGTTCCAAAACTTTTGTTGAGCTGATAAGGTTTATGTTAATGTTGAAGTCGGTCGAAGCTTGCCCCATTTCCCCAGTCCTCTGTGGTCCAACCAAACGAGTGGCAACCAAGTCAATGCCTTGTGGGTCACCTTCCGCCATAGTTAGTCCTTGAGGATTTTCATCTCCTGTCGCAGTTCTTTTTTGAGGGTTGTCTTCCACTACAAAATCCCCCTTTGGTTTGTCTTGGGTCATGGCTTCTCCCCGTGATCTGACTCTGGGCTTGGTTCTCCCCTGACGTCTGCCTTTGCTTGCATATATGGTTTCAGGCACGGTTTCCCCAGCTGGGGAACTTCCAGCCAAAGTTTCATTCTCAAATAATAAAAAAACACACAATATTTTAGGTAAATATCTGTTATAAGTTTTGTTTGTGTGTGTGCGCGCATGTAGATACTATAGGTAACATACTTACTTTAGAAGCTAGTGAATCCCAATGCTTTTTAATTTTTCCAATCAACTCTGGTTTTTTGGCAGACTTGACGTACGTGATGCTGTTCTTGTCCATGTAGCCAATCAGGTGATTTCTGTGAACCCTTGGATTGGACAAAAGTTCCTGAGCGCTTTTGACTGTTTGGAGAATGACTCTCTTGCAATTATTTGCGTCTGAAACAGTTGCTTCTCAATGTTTTTCTGTTCTATAATTGGAGTGAGGCAAGTGGCCTAAATTGAAATCGATTTACAGCCGTATGTGCTTGGTTTAAGAACCTTCTGACTCATACGGCGCCCATAAACATATTAACCATTGTCATTATTGTCGTTGATGATTATTATAGATATTAATATTTAAGATTTTATTGTTATAATTAATGATTTTTTTTTACTATTATGCATCAAGATTGTCCGTACATACAAAAATTCTTAAAAATAGTTTTTTTTAAATTCAAACAATAAGTTAGAGATGACTGGTTGAATCATAAATTTAAGAACATATAAAATTATTAAATTAAATTATTTAAGAATAACATAAATTGCAATAGCATACCAATTAAAATTAAAGATATCAAAACCTACCTACCTTTAACAATATCTTTCTCCCAGGTCTGAAGTTCCCCACATTCAAACTCACCCAAAAACTTTAAAGCTTCAACTATTTCATGGCTTTTCATAGACATTTTATCAAACAGCAACAAAATATTTCTGTTCCAACTAAAAAAGGTAAAAAAATATCCTTTGAACTTTCTACGCCAGTAGGTTAAATGGCTGAATCAGAAACTCTAGTTAGGCAATTGATGTGCTAATCAATATCACACGTACACATAGATACATACACACAGATACATTTTCACGAGCACAGACACACACAGATGTGTTCACAAGAGCGCATAAACAAAAAAGGCCTGTGTGAAACCCGGAAATCAGCTGGAAAGTTACGCTGAGAAACAAAACAAATATGATTTAATTTTTATTTTAATTAAACATTTTAAACTGATATTTGCAATCAACCAACCAATCAGAGAACGCCACAAAATTATTTATTTTTGATGAAACGTCGAATGATGAACTTGGGTATGGAAATATAAGCGCAATGTCATGGCAACTCTTCACCAATTATTGCGAACTATTTTTTATAACTTCTTAAAATATGAATTTTAATTTGAATAGTTACAAATTGTGCAAAAAATAAAAACAAAATAATATTTACAAAGAAAAAAAAAGAATTCAATGAGTCCTTTGCAGCCTCAAAACTTATATTAACAGGTTATATCTCCAAAGTTTTTTTTTTGCCTGGACAGATGATGATGATGACGACAACGACGACGACGATGATATATAGGGACAATGTCAGTGGCCCTTATAACAATTTACAGAAGTAATTAAATAAGTAATATAAATTAGATATTAAAATAATTTAAATTTCGCACGAAGCATCAGTGGATGAGCGAACGTGGTCATAACCTGGATTAATCATTTTATTAAAATCCAATGTTGCATTATTAGATCAAGATCCGAATAAACACGAATTTGGATGCATACTGATATTCAAGAGAAAAATATTTTTATAGCTTAAAAAGCTGAAACCGTTCTCAGTCACGGTCTAATGGTTAAGATGGCTGTGATTATTCGAATCTTGTCGCAAAAACGTTTTGGTTATTTGGACATTACAAATTCAAATTATGCTCGAAATATTTACGTATTTTTTGTGACGGACGTGCTCGCTGACCTACTTAACGGTAAAATTAGCGAAATTACATTAAGTATGGAGATATTTCATAACGGCTTTTTAATTATGAATTAATTTAATTAAGACGTTATAAATGTTCATAAACTTATCGAGTTAACATTTTATTTGTATATTATATGCTATATATTATTACATCGAAGTGATCTTAATTAATCTCATCTCGACAGCATTGGCAGCATCGACAAATGGAGCAAAAATAATATTTATGGTTAATTAAATGAAAATATCAGAAACTCTCATCTGATTTTTATTCCAATGTCATGATATTTTATTTATTTTACAATTTTTGTTTATTACTCCCTGTCAATATATTTGAAAGTAATTATTTTAAAATTTAATGAGAGTCTCGGAATACAACATCGCAATAGACGACGAGTTTGGGTTCATGGCAATACAGTGAGTCATATATTTTTGTAGCGACTGAAGCTTGATATGAAAGAAAATATACAATAAATGGTTATTCTTGGAAATATGTATTGCTCATATAGAATATTTAATTACTTGGTAACAGAAGTGGTAGTAATAAAGTTCTCTAAATACCTGGAGAAAAGGTTTAAATATTTTATAGAATAATGAAATTATCAACGTTTATGCTAAGATAGCTTTGCAGTGTCACCTTTATCACGCAATTTCAAACTGACGAGTATATTGGACAACTTCCTGTAATTGCATAAATTGATAATTAGTGGTCAAAACAAAATGTTGTTATTGAAATAATGAAGACACCGTGCAAAAGTAACATTTCAAACTAACATTACAAAATCGGGACTACAAAGGCTTTCACATCTTTCAATTAAATCCCTTATGAAGAAAATTCAGGATTAAAATAAATATTGAACTCATTAGTTGGCAATATAATTAAAGTATTGTTGTGATTGTGCACTTACAAACATGATCCAGGATACCACCTCAGTTTCCTTAAAATGATCTAAACAATAATGAAAAAAAGATTATATATTACATATTATTCAAATGTTAAAAGTTCACAATTCTGCTGACCGTCTCAATGGTATTCAACTGGGTGACTGATAAAGTTGTCGAAGGATATTTAATTAAAGAGAGCATATGGTCAAGTCCCGCACTAGCATAATGTATCTCGAGGACATAACATGAACGAAAGAAATCCAAATAATTAATGAAGGATTGCATGTCAAGTTTTGATCCAAACTGTGGAAACAAACCAATATTATTTGCTCTCGAAATACAATATTGTTTTCAATTCACATGAAGTAAATTACTTTCGTTGTTAAGTTTTTCAGGTTTTCTGGAACAGGTATCGTTGAGATCGCTCCCGCGTAGTTCAGCGATTTTCCATTTAAAGAATTCAATTCCTTTCTGTATAATAAGAATAAACTGATTAGAATCAGACAACTGATTATTCTAGCGGATATCTTACATTAGCAGATCATTTGGTAGAGTCAGATTCTCAAGTTTGGGAAGGATATTCACAAATCTCGGCTCGGGAAACTCAAAATTAAGATTTGCAGAAATGAACAAAGTTCTGTAAACAGGAACAACTTAATTACTTCAAAATTTCAAATATGTTAAGTTAAAATTAAGGCCTCTATATTTACTAATCTTACCGCAGATTTTGTAGATGTTTGATGTCATTCATTAAACTTTCACTACAATAATTGTCCAAAGCCAAAGATTCTAATCGTGTGAGAACTTTTATGGAGTCGTAAAATTTTTTAATCTCGCTATCAATGTAAGGGGAAAAGCAGAAGGATGAAATGAGGCAGAGTTGTCTCAAGGAATCAGAACATGACGTCAAGTCAAATCTATGAAGACTCGAAAGTACGGTTTCTACATTGAGAGATAGAACTTTTAACATCGGAAATTTTATTACATTGCATTTGGATGGCCTCCATGTTGGCTTGCTGCTATTAATTGTTACAAAATAAGGATTAACGATTAATAGAATTTAATATTGCTGTATAATACTAGTTGTATCCAGTTTCAATAATCTTTGTATGAATATGCTAACCATTGATTATCACAAATAATTTCAAGTATTTCGATGGTTGCTGCAAATTTTTCTATGACGTCCAGCATGGCATCAGTCAGCTTATACGTTCGAAATGTCAGTTGCTTGATTGGAAATTCTGACTTTGCAATGCTCATCAGATCATCGTCTGTCAACGAATCCATTCTAAGGTTAACCCAGTTTAGAGACTCCCTACTTGAGAGGCAAGAGATCAAAGACTTATTAGATATTATCCAGCATATTTCAAGGCTTTTTTCTTGGATGTCTTCGAACAAATATGGTGGTAGGCGAATATCTTTCTTTAAAGCTACTTCAAATATTTAAGTTTGATTCAATTCTTATGTCAATAATTTATTTAATATTATATTGCCAATAGCTGCCGATTCATAATAGAATTAAACATCTTTATTCAATATCAAATTATGTTCAAAAAAACCTTTTACTTTATCTTTGTCTGATTCTAAAAATATTCTGTCGAAATTAATAGCTGTACTTTTTAATAGGCACTCTCTCAAACTTTTGACATTTCGCCTCTCAGACATTTTATGCGATGCTGACAATATAAATATTATTTATTAACATTGCAAACGAAACATTATAAAATTTCAAGCCTATACGTTCTTTACCGCAATATTCCAAAGTATGCAAATTGGGTGATATTGACTGATTTTAAAGTGCAATCGTGTGGCCGGTTATCGACGATATTAAGTTGTCGTCAAACAGTTTTATATTAAAAATTAAAATAAAAATCAATGTTGAAATCTAAATTGTAAAATTTTATTAAAAATTCAATCTATGTCGTCTGGGTTTTCGTTATTGTATGCAATGCCAACAATAGACATAATTATGACAAACTTTTTTTTGTACAAATGAAATATATCGATGATTTTCATAATTTATATTTATGACATCGTTGTCGTCATCAACCCCAATATCATCGCAAACATATCTTAACTTATAACTCTTGGAAAGCTACTTAGAATTCATGATAAAAGAAGACTCTTTTATTACCTAAATCTATAATAATTGTAGTAATAACATGATGATTAATAATTACACTAAACTTCTATATTCGAAATATAATTAAACTTAAACTTAATTATTCCGAAACCACAATTACAACATTAATATTATATTCTTGATCAGGAATAAATTTCATAATAACTCTGTACTGACAATAATAGCATCATATGATAAGAACATTCACTAATAACAAAATTAATAACAACAATATAAATAATAGTAACAACATTGATTTATTACAAATATTAAAAGTTTTAATAAATAAAAGTTTATTACCTAAACAGCGCCTGATTCATAAATAATGTAATTACCTAAATCTTAACAAAAAAATAATTTTAATTTTTAATTAAAGTTAAAAATATTTTTATTAAACAAATTTTAATTAAAATTTATTTGATAAATAACAATAACATACAAATAATTATGAAAGTTAGCATATTTTATAAATAAATATTTCCTGAAAATCCGGAGCCGTTAACTGATATCTCACTGCCCAAAAAATTCTATCAGACAAAGAATTCATCTCATGTTTTTATTGGGATAGGCTAAATCCCATAAAAAATATTGTCTGTGAGAGTCAGGTTACCTAACATTATTAAAATGCATGACATTGTTAAGTGAATTTTAATTTATCGATAACATTCTTCATGATATAACACGATATTATTAGTAATTTGATTTGTTTTCTATTAAGCATAGATCATGTTTTAAAATTATCATTAATAAACAAGCATAAATGATAATTTTTAAAATCAATAAAATTATTTAAGATAAATTTTAAATTATTAATTTATTTTTTAATTTTTGCGATGCAAAAAAATAAAAATAAAAAAATGTTTTTAACCTTGTATTACCAATAATTTATTAATCCTTTTTGTGAATAATCAAATATCATTAATTATAAATTATAATATTTAACAAAAGATTTTAATAATATTTTTAATATTACGACCGAATATTTGTCGATGTATTTCCACATTAGAAAAGTTGCTTTTGAAAATTTACTAAAATTTATATACAAAATGTTTCTTAATAAACAAATGATTCTTACAACAATTCGTATTTGTTGAATTTATGTTACTGTATTAAAACAATTAATTAATTGAGTGATAATTTTGTTTCTTGCCTTGTTTCTTTATTTATTTATTTATTACACAACAAATTGAAGGGTCATTCAATGACCACTTACACAAATTTGGGTAAGTTCAACAAATTGTGCGCAAATAAAATGCAGAAGCAAGTTCTTTAAATCGATAAGTATTTGTTAAGGTCAGTAGACGAGATGCAAGATTTGAATCGAGATAATGTTGAGGAGTTTATTACATCAAGAGTTAGGGAGTTCCAGGGCTTGATGACCCGGTTGGTGAAAAAGTTCTGTCTGTGACTGGTGAGACATTTCTCTTGGCGTAGACGAAGGGGATGACCACGGGTTCTGGAAGCTAGAAACGTAGGGAATTTGGGAATTTTGCATATAGTATGGCCGTGGATTATTTTGTAACATAAGCATAAGTCACAGATGAGGCGACAATGTTCGAGGGTTTTGAGTCCGAGTTGTTTTAGTCTGTTGTGATAGGGCAGTGCTCTGAGACCAGGAATCAATCTTGTGAAGTAATTTTGCACCCTTTCTATTTTCATTGTAAGTTGTTTAGTGTGTGGGTTCCATATTGGGGAGCAATACTCGAGGATTGGCCGGACGTAGGAGCAGTATGCCTTGGTTAAAATGTTTTTGTTCCTGCTGCGAAAGTATTGCTGATGTGTGCCTTGTATGTAAGTTTGTCGTCGATGAGAACTTCAAGATCTCGTGTAGTTTCTAATAGAGGTACTGTTTGGGAAGCAATTGTGTAATGTCTTGGTGGAGTTTTGGTACGAGCTGCCCTGATGGATATTTGAATGCATTTCTCAGGAGCAAGCTGTAGTTGCCACTTGTTGCTCCATGACACCAACCTTTCAATAGCAGACTGTAGAGAGGAACTTTGAGGGAGTGATGATGTTGAGTACAACCTCTGTCTACCTCTGCATTATTTGGGGTTTTTGTCAATTTGTTGGAATGATGCGAATTCTATTCTTATTAAAAAATATTTGTTTGTTTAGTTATTTCATGAAATAATAAATATTACTCAGGAAAATATAACTAAATAAAAAAAAATTAAGAATTGACATTTCATTGAAATGACCACTTGCAAAAAGGGTTAGAACGAGATAGGTATATTAATACTTAATATTAATTAATATTAATAATTATACCATTTTTGTAATACTTACTTGTTTCATTACGACAATAATCCATGAGATTTAAATAGATATATTCATAAATTAACAGTTTATTTATATAAAGTCATAAGGCACAGCGGTGAACAGTATCTCAGTTCTCAGCTTGTGGTTCTCTTGAAAATAAAAAATGTATTTATCTATATACACGTCTATATACGTTTGGCCAATCAAGGCCATAAAAAAAATGGAAAAAAAAATACTGGTTAATAAGTTAACTTGATATTTTTGATCGTTTGTGTGCTGCCTCTGCAGAGGTGTTTTTTGTTGAAACCCAGGTAATTCATTTGATGTAATGTTCAATATCATTAATATTATTTATGATGTTATTATAATCATTATTTTGATTATTCTCTGATCAATATGAACTATGTTTATACATCGATCTGATTACAACTTAAATATCAAATTCCGCATCGGCCACGAAAAAGGACACCCAAAAATAAACTAAGAAACACAGTAAATAACAAATACAGCGATGGCAGCCTTTTGATATTTGACTTTCAGCACTTCAGTGAGCAGAGGTGTTTTTGCAGTGACAAAGCAACAGACAGATCTCTACAGTCTTAGTAGATTAGCAAAATGAATATTAATTAATTATTGAATATATTTTATAATTATTTAATAACTTAATTATTTCTAAAAAATATTTTTAATACATTTTAATTAAAATTATATTATTGCATTAACAATTAGGGCTGATTAGACAGTCATTTATTGAATTACAGTCCATAATAATGGTTTCCACATAATTTAAATCAAAATTACTCATACGTACGCTAGAGGGCGATTTATTGTCATGCCTACCACCCCGTAATTTTTAAAATCAACGAAAAAAAATAATTAAATACTTTCTAACTTGACGTTTTTTAAATTTTATTTCATTATTTTAAGACTGTGGATGAACAATTTAGTACCCGAGCCTATAATGTTATAGATTCAGCAATAACATGCAGAAGATTGTATTTTTTTATTATTTTATTCAATTCTTAACTAAACATTAATTATTCTTCCCCCGGCCTCAATAGACCATCCGAGCAATGGAATATAAATTGCAAAACAGACAGACTTCAACACTTTAATTAATTAATTCTTAATTAAATCATTACTGACTCAAAAGCAAGGACAGAACCATTAAAGAATTACAGAGTTAATTTATCGAAACGACTACAAAAACAACAAAAATTATAAACAGAAAATCACCGTTAAACCCGCTCCTGGGCGGACCAAAAAAAAAAGAGAGTAGAACTTAAACCAAAACCTTGGCAGGCAAGTAACTTTAAATATTTTAACTTTTATCGATGACTTAATCGAGGTGTTTTCCTAAAACTGAGTTATGTTAAATCAAAATTGCTGGATCGCCTGTTTAAAATTCATCACTGGCACAATTATGCATATTGTAATGCATGTTATATAACAATTACAAAAAACAAATCACATGTAATAATAATATATAAATTACATAATAATTTGTATTAACCCAGTGACTAGGTCCAAGTTATAATAACGGTCCTGCCAATGTTAAAGCTTTTGAAGTTAAAAACATGTAAGCAATAGTTTTTGTTTCGGTTATAGGAATATAGGTTATACGTGATATCTCAAATATTGTTTCTCTAATAAAATACAATAAATCTTTGGTCGATCTTAACGAACCATAGTGACCCTAACTGATCATCATTTTGAAATTCATATTTTTATAATAAATTATTTTATCATAAAATCATTTTTCGACTTGAAAATGAAAATTCGCTTTTTAATTTTAAGATATTATGAATATTAATGAATTTATTGAGTTAACATTTTATTCTTATATTATTACATCTTAATTTGAATTATCTTGAAAACATTGGCATCTATCGACAAAAAAAAGGAGCTAAAATATTATTTATGATTAATTAATTCAAGCATACCAAAACATCATAAACTTGCATCTGAATTTTATTCAAAAATTCTGACATTCTTTAATTTTTAATAATTGAAAATAGTTATATTAAGAATTAATGCCAATCTCGGAATACAATGTCGCAATAGACGAGTTTGGGTTCACGGCAATACAGTGAGTCATATATTTTTGTAGCGACTGAAGCTTGATCTGAAAGAAAATATGCAATAAATGGTTATTCTTGGAAACAAGTATTGTTCAAGTAGAATATTTAATTACCAGGTACTTGAAGATGCAGTTGTAACTTCTTTTGATCACCTGAAAAAAGGTATAAAAATTCTGTAGAAAAATGAATTTATCAGTGTTTATTCTAAGAGAGCTTTGCAGTGTCACCTACATCACATAATTGCGAACTGACGAGTAAATTGGACATCTTCCTGTAATTGCATAAATTGATAATTAGTGGTCAAAACAAAATGTTGTTATTGAAATAATGAAAACACCGTGTAAAAGTAACATTTCAAACTAACATTACAAAATCGGGACTCCAAAGGCTTTCATATATTTTAATTATTTCCCTTAAAAAGATAATTCAGGAATTGAGTAAATATTGAACTCATTAGTTGGCAATCTAATTAAAGTATTGTGCACTTACAAACATGATCCAGAATCCCACCTCAGTGTCCTTAAAATGATCTAAACAATAATGATAAAAAGATTGATGACCCATTCCCAATTATTCAAATGTAAAAAGTTTACAATTCTGCTGACCGTCTCAATGGTATTCAACTGGGTGACTGATAGAGTTGTCGAAGGATATTTAATTAAAGAGAGCATATAGTCAAGTCCCAAACTAGCATAATGTATCTCGAGGGCATAAAACGAACGAAAGAAATCCAAATAATTAATGAAGGATTGCAAGTCAAGTCTTGATCCAAACTGTGGAAACAAACAAATATTATTTGCTCTTAATTCAATGTTGTTTTCAATTCACATGAAGTAAATTACTTTCGTTGTTAAGTTTTTCAGGTTTTCTGGAACAGGTATCGTTGAGATCGTTCCCGCGTAGTTCAGCGATTTTCTATTTAAAGAATTCAATTCTTTTCTGTATAATAAGAATAAACTGATTAGAATCAAACAACTGATTATTCCAGCGGATATCTTACATTAGCAGATTATGAGGTAGAGTCAGATTCTCAAGTTTTGGTAGGATGTTCACAAATCTCAGCTCGCGAAACTCAAAATTGAGATATCCAGAAATGAACAAAGTTCTGTAAACAGGAACAACTTAATTACTTTAAAATTTCAAATATGTTAAGTTAAAATTAAGGCCTCTAAATTTGCTAATCTTACCGCAGATTTTGTAGATGTTTGATGTCATTCATTAAACTTTCACTACAATAATTGTCCAAAACCAGAGATTCTAATCGTGTGAGAAATTTTATGGAGTCGCAAAATTGTTTAATCCCGCTATTAATGTAAGTTCCGAAGGATGAAATGAGGCAGAGTTGTCTCAAAGAATCAGAACATGACGTCAAGTCAAATCTATGAAGAGTCGCAAGTACGGTTTCTACTTGGAGAGATAGAACTTTCAACATCGGAAATTTTATTACATTGCATTTGGATGGCCTCCATGTTGGTTTGCTGCTATTAATTTTTACAAAAACGAAGATTAACGATTATTAGAATTTAATATTGCTGTATAATAGTAGTTGTATCCAGTTTCAATAATCTTTGTATGAATATGCTAACCATTGATTATCGCAAATAATTTCAAGTATTTCGATGGTTGCTGCAAACTTTTCTATGACATCCAGCATGGTATCAGTCAATATATACGTTCCAAATGTCAGTTGCCTGATTGGAAATTCTGACTTTGCAATGCTCATCAGATCATCTTCTGTCAACGAATCCATTCTAAGGTTAACCCAGTTCAGAGACTCCCTACTTGAGAGGCAAGAGACCAAAGACTTATTAGATATTATCCAGCATATTTCAAGGCTTTTTTCTTGGATGTCTTCGAACAAATATGGTGGTAGGCGAATATCTTTCTTTAAAGCTACTTCAAATATTTAAGTTTGATTCAATTCTTATGTCAATAATTTATTTAATATAATATTGCCAATAGCTGCCGATTCATAATAGAATTAAACATCTTTAATCAAATTATGTTCAGAAAAACCTTTTACTTTATCTTTGTCTGATTCTAAAAATATTCTGTC
The DNA here is from genome assembly GCA_021613335.1 of Whitmania pigra. Taxonomy (NCBI): domain Eukaryota; kingdom Metazoa; phylum Annelida; class Clitellata; order Hirudinida; family Haemopidae; genus Whitmania; species Whitmania pigra. The sequence goes on along the minus strand of JAJTWR010000205.1, from coordinate 36,635 downwards.
GAAATTAATAGCTGTACTTTTTAATAGGCACTCTCTCAAACCTTTGACCTTTTGCCTCTCAGACATTTTATGCGATGCTGACAATATAAATATTATTTATTAACATTGCAAACGAAACATTACAAAAAACGTGATTTACCGCAATATTCAAAAGTATGCAAATTTGGTGATATTGACTGATTTTAAAGTGCAATCGTGTGGCCGGTTATCGACGATATCAAGTTGTCGTCAAACAGTTTTATATTAAAAATTAAAATTAAAATCAATGTTGACATCTAAATTGTAAAATTTTATTAAAAATTCAATCTATGTTGTCCGGGTTTTCGTTATTGTATGCAATGCCAACAATAGACATAATTATTACAAACTTTTTTTGTACAAATGAAATATTTCGATGATTTTCATAATTTATATGTATGACATCGTTGTCGTCATCAACCCCAATATCATCGTAAACATGGTGACCCGTCATAACAGCCCGGCGACAGAATAGCCCCGACAAAACAGCCCCGTCAAAATAGCACGGCGTCAAAATAGCTCAAGACAAAACAGCCCCGACAAAACCGCCCCGACAAAACAGCCCCGTCGAAACAGCCCGGCGTCAAAATAGCCCAGGACGGAAAAATCCCGTCAAAATGGCCCCGTCAAAATAGCCCAGACAAAATAGCCCGGCGACAACATAGCCCAGGACAAAACAATCCGGCGACAAAATAGCTCGGCGACATAATAGCCCCGTCAAAATAGCCCCATGATAACTCCATGTCAAAGTATTTTTTAAAAATGTTGTGAAACTGAATCAAAATTTAATTCGAAATTAGTGGCTTGAATGCTTTGATCGTTTTGAGTATTGTTTGTTGTTATTATTGTTCTCCAGAAGTTTAATTTGCATAGTCTTCCTTATTCAAATTTGTATCTGGCTTACAAATTTGTGTTGACATTATCCTGATCACAAGTTGCTTGTGAGGGGTCGTTTTCAAAATTGAAATACGTTTTGAACAGATTAAGAAATTTTCTGAACCAGTCAATTCTACTATCATTCATGCTGATGTCTTGTGAGAAAGACTCTTTTCCAAGAATCAATAACAATCATTGATGTTTTAGCATCGACTAGTGAAACGATGAAAAAGCTGTTATAATAGTTAATAGTGAATAGAAATTTTAGACTCTAGTGTTTCTTATGTTTAAGTTGATCAAACTAGGAGTTAAATAAAAGTTCCCGGGCCGGTTTTTTAAGCCAGTCCGACCCTGGTGACAGGGCTGTTTTGACGGGGCTATTTTGTCGCCGGGCTATTTTGTCGCCGGGTTGTTTTGTCCTGGGCTATTTTGTCGTCGGGCTATTTTGTCGGGGCTATTTTGACGGGGCCATTTTGACGGGATTTTCCCGTCCTGGGCTATTTTGACGCCGGGCTGTTTCGACGGGGCTGTTTTGTCGGGGCGGTTTTGTCGGGGCTGTTTTGTCTTGAGCTATTTTGACGCCGGGCTGTTTTGACGGGGCTGTTTTGTCGGGGCTATTCTGTCGCCGGGCTGTTATGACGGGGTGCCCGCAAACATATCTTAACTTATAACTCTTGGAAAGCTATAATATAATATTGATATAATACGATATTATTAGTAATTTGATTTGTTTTCTATTAAGCATAGATCATGTTTTAAATTATCATTAATAAACAAGCATAAATGTTAATTTTTAAAATCAATAAAACTATTTAAGATAAATTTTAAATTATTAATTTATTTTTTAATTTTAAGCGATGCAAAAAAATAAAAATAAAGAAATATTTTTAACCTTGTATTACCAATAATTTATTAATCCTTTTTGTGAATAATCAAATATTTATAATTATAAATTATAATATTTAACAATAAATTTTAATAATATTTTTATTAATACGACCGAATATTTGTCGATGTATTTCCACATTAGAAAAGTTGCTTTTGAAAATTTACAAAAATTTATATACAAATTGTTTCTTAATAAACAAATGATTTTTACCACAATTCGTATTTGTTGAATTTATGTTACTGTATTAAAACAATTAATTAATTGAGTGATAATTTTGTTTCTTGCCTTGTTTCTTTATTTATTTATTTATTACACAACAAATTGAAGGGTCATTCAATGACCACTTACACAAATTTGGGTAAGTTCAACAAATTGTGCGCAAATAAAATGCAGAAGCAAGTTCTTTAAATCGATAAGTATTTGTTAAGGTCAGTAGACGAGATGCAAGATTTGAATCGAGATAATGTTGAGGAGTTTATTACATCAAGAGTTAGGGAGTTCCAGGGCTTGATGACCCGGTTGGTGAAAAAGTTCTGTCTGTGACTGGTGAGACATTTCTCTTGGCGTAGACGAAGGGGATGACCACGGGTTCTGGAAGCTAGAAACGTAGGGAATTTGGGAATTTTGCATATAGTATGGCCGTGGATTATTTTGTAACATAAGCATAAGTCACAGATGAGGCGACAATGTTCGAGGGTTTTGAGTCCGAGTTGTTTTAGTCTGTTGTGATAGGGCAGTGCTCTGAGACCAGGAATCAATCTTGTGAAGTAATTTTGCACCCTTTCTATTTTCATTGTAAGTTGTTTAGTGTGTGGGTTCCATATTGGGGAGCAATACTCGAGGATTGGCCGGACGTAGGAGCAGTATGCCTTGGTTAAAATGTTTTTGTTCCTGCTGCGAAAGTATTGCTGATGTGTGCCTTGTATGTAAGTTTGTCGTCGATGAGAACTTCAAGATCTCGTGTAGTTTCTAATAGAGGTACTGTTTGGGAAGCAATTGTGTAATGTCTTGGTGGAGTTTTGGTACGAGCTGCCCTGATGGATATTTGAATGCATTTCTCAGGAGCAAGCTGTAGTTGCCACTTGTTGCTCCATGACACCAACCTTTCAATAGCAGACTGTAGAGAGGAACTTTGAGGGAGTGATGATGTTGAGTACAGTTTGGTGTCGTCAGCAAACAGTTTTGATTTGACGTGGTTATCGGTAACATCGTTAATATATATGAGGAAAAGTGTAGGTCCGAGCACACTCCCTTGAGGCACGCCACTAACCACGTCCACTTCATTGGAAAGGTGGCCGTTAACTTTGACTGCCTGGGTTCGGTTGGAAAGTCTCAAGCCATGAAAGTAAATTGCCTGAGATGCAATATGCCTGAAGTTTAGACAGCAGTTTTTGGTGAGAGACCGAGTCAAAGGCTTTTCTAAAGTCAAAGTATATTATGTCTGTGCCCTGGTGCCTTGACACTGACCAATCATTTGTACATTCAATCAGGTTGGAGCATGTCGATCTGGAGTTTAAAAAGCCATATTGTTCAGGTGATATAAGGTTGTTAGCTTGAAGGTAATTTAAGATGTCTTTATTGATCATCCGTTCCATTGCTCGACAGCAGGAGGATGTGAGTGATATTGGTCGGTAGTTACCGGGATCAGAAGTGGCACCTTTTTTGTGCACGGGGGTTACGTGGGCAGATCTCCAATCAAGAGGTATTTCATGCATATTGAAGGAGAAGTTGAAGATATGGCAGAGTGGCAAACAGCGACCAGCAGCACAGTTTCTGAGGAGGGTGTTAGTGATTCCATCCGGACCAGATGATAGGGACGGTTTGAGTTTGCGGAGTGTCTGTTATGTGCGATCAGGAGTGAACAATATTCAATCAATTTTCTTGCTGGTGCATGGAGACATAGTATGGCATATACCATCATCGACTGTGAAAACACTGCAAAAGTACCTATTGAAAATATTAGCTATTTTCTCTGGATCTGATGTGAAGAGTCCATCTTCGGTTTTTAGCTCTTGCACTGGGTTGTTTGCTGAAAGTTTGTTGTTGATGAAGCGGTAAAACTGTCCTAATTACCTGACAATGCAAGTCTGCTCTCCTGGAGTTCGTGGTGTTCGTCTATGACTTTCTTGAGTTTTCTGGTTGAAAATAACTTTGTCTTCGTTTCTTTTGCTTTGATGCCACTTACGAAAGGCTTTGAGCTTCAGTTTTTGGGCCTTTAAAATGAAGCTGGGGTAGGAAGGCTTGAGTGATTTGGTAGTGGTGTTGAGTTTGACACGTTCAGGAGCGATCCTATTTATGCCGTTTACAATATCTGTAAACACTCTCCAACTTTAATAAACTAGGTAAAATAGGTAAATAAAAATAGGTAATAAACTTTACGATTAACTGACAAAGTTGAAAACCCTATTCCAGCTTAAAATTTGAAACTCCACGTTAGACTGAAAAAAAGACTCCCAGAAATTCCGTTCATCAAGAGCACTGGTTATGGTAGCAATGGCAGCCATTAATTAATTGACCTTAAGAACTTCGGGGAACAGTGGATATTTTGTTGTGACAAAAACTAACCATACAATTATCCAGATAAATAATAATAATAATTGCTATTCAATGAATAACTAGTTAAAAATTCAATGATTAAAAGTAATTATTTTTAATAGCCTTATTAAATTTAAGTGTAACTTTTAATGTAATTAATTTCTAAATTAAATTTAAATTGAATAGACAATTAAGGCTGTTTAATCTTATTGAATTGACATCCATTATAAAAGTTCATCGTACGAATTATTTAACAAAAAAGGGAATAATTGGTTCATCATGCTGAGCTTATTATATTGATCTACCTCTGCATTATTTGGGGTTTTTGTCAATTTGTTGGAATGATGCGAATTCTATTCTTATTAAAAGATATTTGTTTGTTTAGTTATTTCATGAAATAATAAATATTACTCAGGAAAATATAACTAAATAAAAAAAAATTAAGAATTGACATTTCATTGAAATGACCACTTGCAAAAAGGGTTAGAACGAGATAGGTATATTAATACTTAATATTAATTAATATTAATAATTATACCATTTTTGTAATACTTACTTGTTTCATTACGACAATAATCCATGAGATTTAAATAGATATATTCATAAATTAACAGTTTATTTATATAAAGTCATAAGGCACAGCGGTGAACAGTATCTCAGTTCTCAGCTTGTGGTTCTCTTGAAAATAAAAAATGTATTTATCTATATACACGTCTATATACGTTTGGCCAATCAAGGCCATAAAAAAAATGGAAAAAAAATACTGGTTAATAAGTTAACTTGATATTTTTGATCGTTTGTGTGCTGCCTCTGCAGAGGTGTTTTTTGTTGAAACCCAGGTAATTCATTTGATGTAATGTTCAATATCATTAATATTATTTTATGATGTTATTATAATCATTATTTTGATTATTCTCTGATCAATATGAACTATGTTTATACATCGATCTGATTACAACTTAAATATCAAATTCCGCATCGGCCACGAAAAAGGACACCCAAAAATAAACTAAGAAACACAGTAAATAACAAATACAGCGATGGCAGCCTTTTGATATTTGACTTTCAGCACTTCAGTGAGCAGAGGTGTTTTTGCAGTGACAAAGCAACAGACAGATCTCTACAGTCTTAGTAGATTAGCAAAATGAATATTAATTAATTATTGAATATATTTTATAATTATTTAATAACTTAATTATTTCTAAAAAATATTTTTAATACATTTTAATTAAAATTATATTATTGCATTAACAATTAGGGCTGATTAGACAGTCATTTATTGAATTACAGTCCATAATAATGGTTTCCACATAATTTAAATCAAAATTATTCATACGTATGCTAGAGGGCGATTTATTGTCATGCCTACCACCCCGTAATTTTTAAAATCAACGAAAAAAAATAATTAAATACTTTCTAACTTGACGTTTTTTAAATTTTATTTCATTATTTTAAGACTGTGGATGAACAATTTAGTACCCGAGCCTATAATGTTATAGATTCAGCAATAACATGCAGAAGATTGTATTTTTTTATTATTTTATTCAATTCTTAACTAAACATTAATTATTCTTCCCCCGGCCTCAATAGACCATCCGAGCAATGGAATATAAATTGCAAAACAGACAGACTTCAACACTTTAATTAATTAATTCTTAATTAAATCATTACTGACTCAAAAGCAAGGACAGAACCATTAAAGAATTACAGAGTTAATTTATCGAAACGACTACAAAAACAACAAAAATTATAAACAGAAAATCACCGTTAAACCCGCTCCTGGGCGGACCAAAAAAAAAAAAGAGAGTAGAACTTAAACCAAAACCTTGGCAGGCAAGTAACTTTAAATATTTTAACTTTTATCGATGACTTAATCGAGGTGTTTTCCTAAAACTGAGTTATGTTAAATCAAAATTGCTGGATCGCCTGTTTAAAATTCATCACTGGCACAATTATGCATATTGTAATGCATGTTATATAACAATTACAAAAAACAAATCACATGTAATAATAATATATAAATTACATAATAATTTGTATTAACCCAGTGACTAGGTCCAAGTTATAATAACGGTCCTGCCAATGTTAAAGCTTTTGAAGTTAAAAACATGTAAGCAATAGTTTTTGTTTCGGTTATAGGAATATAGGTTATACGTGATATCTCAAATATTGTTTCTCTAATAAAATACAATAAATCTTTGGTCGATCTTAAGGAACCATAGTGACCCTAACTGATCATCATTTTGAAATTCATATTTTTTATAATAAATTATTTTATCATAAAATCATTTTTCGACTTGAAAATGAAAATTCGCTTTTTAATTTTAAGATATTATGAATATTAATGAATTTATTGAGTTAACATTTTATTCTTGTATTATTACATCTTAATTAACATTATCTTGAAAACATTGGCATCTATCGACAAAAAAAAAGGAGCTAAAATATTATTTATGATTAATTAACTCAAGCATCCCAAAACATCATAAACTTGCATCTGAATTTTATTCTAAAATTTTGACATTCTTTAATTTTTAATATTTGAAAATAATTATATTAAGAATTAATGCCAATCTCGGAAAACAATGTCGCAATAGACGAGTTTGGGTTCATGGCAATACACTGAGTCATATATTTTTGTAGCGACTGAAGCTTGATCTGAAAGAAAATATACAATAACTGGTTATTCTTGAAAACAAGTATTGTTCAAATAGAATATTTAATTACTAGATTTTTGAAGTTGTAGCTATAATGTCCTTTCATCACCTGAAAAAAAGGTATAAAAATTGGCCAAAAACCGCCCCCAAAAATCCTTTGAAACATTTAAGTTTCTACCGAAACAATGTTTTATTATTAACGTCCGTTGCATATCTAGATGATTAGGACGGTGCACCCGAAGCGGGGTTTGAACCCCGTGCTGTTTCTACCGGAACAGCAATTGCAGCTTTTGATATGTCAGCACTTCAGTGAGCAGAGGTGTTTTAGCAGTGACAAGGCAAAAAGACATAATAAGCGCAACATCAAACAATTTCTTGGTTCTCAGCCCGTGGTTCTATTTAAAAAAATGAAAAAATGAAACATTTCAATGTGGCCTCAAGGATAAAAAAAAGGGAATTAAGATAAAAATGAAAACAGGAAATATTGCATCCGCCTGATGTACTCCATTTGGAGTCAGCTATAACCTAGCATCACAGAAAGGAGCAGACAATCCATACTTTTTTTTATATACTAAATTAATTTTATTTTATATAATATATAGATCAATTTAAAATAATTAAAACATGTTAAATAATAAACTTTACGAGTAGCTGACAAAGATGAAAACCCTATTTCAGCTTAAAATTTGAAACTCCTCGTTGGCCTGAAAGAGGCAATATCCACATCAGACCATTAAAAAAAATGAAAAAACTCACTGGTTAATAAATTAACTTCAAATTTTTGATCGTTTGTGTGCTGCCTATGCAGAGGTGTTGAAACCCAGGTAATTCATTTGATATAATGTTCAATATTGATCTCTTATCAATATGAACTATGTTTATACATTGGACCGATTACAACTTAAATTTCAAATTCCAGCCCCGCACGACCACCAAGTCATCCGACATCAATGGATTGAAGGACGAGAACCAAGGTCAGTAGTGGCCGTCCAAAAATACTCCCGCAGAAGCAGTGTAGCCTTTAATATTCAAACACACGTCATTACCTCGCCAGTAGTGGCGACATATCGCACACTTAAATTAATTATTTATTATTTAATTTTTATAATTATTTATTATTCAATATAATAATAATAAAGCATAGACAATTTAACGAATCGCATTTATCAAAGCAGTTTGAAAAACGAAAGAATTAAAAATACAGAATCGCCCCCAACCCGCTCATTCGCAGGAAACCAAAATTCCGAAGACCAAGAACGCTCCATTACTGCGACTTTAAATTATTTAATCTCTTATCGTTGGCATAGCCGAGGTGTTTTTCATAAACTGAATTTTATTCAATCAAAATTGCTTGATCTGCTGGTTAAGATGCAAGGCTGCAACTAATATATAATAACAATAATAATAATATTATAAAATTAATATAATATATTATTTTAATATTATATAAATATAAAACAAATAGAATAAAAATAATAAATTCCATTAGTTCTCATATCACGAGGCTTTTCTTCACTTCAATGACAACACGTTCCTACAACTTCCTACAAGTATATATAGCATTTTTGTCTATTAATTTTACATAGGTTTACAGGCAACGACAAGTAATAAAAGCATGAGATATTTACATATAAGAGTCTTAGACACTATTACAAAAAATAACATATAATTTAGCGCACTGTATTTACGCAATCGAGACGAAAACAAGCATCTGAAATAAGCATTCCCTAGACAAAAATGTTCGTATCATCAATCATTAATATTATCGTATGGAAATAACCTGGTAGTCCGCAGATAAGCAAGTTAACTAAGTTACTTAAGAAAGCAAATGGATATTTGGGCTTCTAAGTTGTCTGGAATCTCGATGATTATCAGGTGATTCTATAGCAATAATAGCGAAACCACGTGCACGAAAAATATACCAAATACAATAAAATATTAATTTAATTGTTAGCAATATAAACTTAATTAATTTAAAAAACCGCATTTACAACAATATGAACTTAGCATCTTAAGTAATTCTTAACATAAATATTAAATCATAAATCACAAATTTATCTTTTCCATATTTATTTTTATTTTGCTTAAATTTTTGCTTCAAGAACGGCAGAGAAATTTTATTATGATCAGCGTTGTAAAAATTACCTCATTTCGGTAATTAGTTACAAGTAAAAGTAATAGCTGAAAAAGCTACTTAAGTATAAGTAAGAGTATTGTCTCAAAAAGTTACTCAAGTAAAAGTAAAATGTTACAGCATCTAAGTAACTATGATGCCGCCGTTATTGTGATCCTACATCATTCCGTATTATTTAAAAGGAATTGTTTCTGTTAACGTTAAAACGATTATTGGTATTAACTGCTAGTATTAACAGTCATTAAGTAATAACATTTGAACTAATGCATTCTTTTGGTGTTTTATTATTTATTACAATCACAAATATTTGTTAATTTTTAACATAACTAAGTCCTCGAATAGTTTGTCACTCATTATGGTCCTTCGGCTGTTCATACCAGCATAGCTGAATAAACGTTCAACAGCTGCACTAGCTGGCAGAGGAGCGTTCAACTTGATAAATAATGTTCATGTCATCTGATGGGTCTTGAAAATACTGCATCAGAATAATATCAGTTGACCTTGTGCAATTGAAGAAACTGTCTTCAACACTGTCAGCATCGGATGAATGAGATGCTTTCAGCTCGTCCACCATTGCTGCATTAGAAGATGCCATTTTGGCTACCAGTTTCTCATGAAGCTTGACAACCGTTGGCAACAGATATCCCATATTCTTTAACTTTTGTTGGATGCATGCGTTCCACGTGCTTCTTCAAGTTAGATGAAGAACCTTCATATGCTGAACATGTAGTTTTTGTTTCTGTTGGCAGAGTAGGCATGCATACTTATATGATTTTCCTTTGATTCAAATACGGCCACGGACTATCTTCACCCTTGTTCCTCTTATCTTCGCTAACGACACTCAAACTGGCTTCAAATGAATTTATACTACGATCTTATATTATTATATGTATACAATATTATATATTAAAAAAGCATCGGTATGATTAATCAACAAATTCCGATTTAACAATAACGACCGGCGATACCACAATAACAAATGAGCGATGATCGGGAAAAAAAAGGTTTTCGAACGAACCAACGAATAACAATCTAGAATTTTGATAACATTTTAAAATAAAATAAACTAATTTAAAATTTTATTTATGTTACTTTATAACGTCTTGTGCCAAAAAGGTAACGAATTAAAAGTATGACAATAAATTTCGATTATTATTAATAAAAAATATTTTGTTAAATAATAAAAATAAAAATGTATAAGAAGGTCGTCCAAATCTATTCAAATACATTTAATTTTATGTAAATATTATTAACTATGGGCTCTAAAACTAAACTTACAGCTTCTCTACAATCGGAGGTATTGGCATTTGGCCTAAGTTCAACGACCTATATTTCGGACCTGGATTGATCAAACATTTTAAAATATTAGTTTTTTGTTTAATTCAAACTCACAAATGAGCTGAATTTCAACAAAATCCAACATGGTGATATTAGATATTGTTTGATTTGACATGGATTTGACATTGACATTAGTGAAATTTCAAAATTTTTATGAAAATTTTAAGACATTATTAATATTAATGAATTTATCGAGTTAACATTTAATTCTTATATTATTACATCTTAATTTGAATTATCTTGAAAACATTGGCATCTATCGACAAAAAAAAGGAGCTAAAATATTATTTATGATTAATTAATTCAAGCATACCAAAACATCATAAACTTGCATCTGAATTTTATTTAAAAATTCTGACATTCTTTAATTTTTAATAATTGAAAATAGTTATATTAAGAATTAATGCCAATCTCGGAATACAATGTCGCAATAGACGAGTTTGGGTTCATGGCAACACAGTGAGTCATATATTTTTGTAGCGACTGAAGCTTGATCTGTAAGAAAATATACAATAACTGGTTATTCTTGAAAACAAGTATTGTTCAAGTAGAATATTTAATTACTAGATAGTTGAAGTTGTAGTTGTAACTTCTTTTTATCACCTGAAAAAAGGTATAAAAATTGTGTAGAATAATGAATTTATCAGAGTTTATTCTAAGAGAGATTTGCAGTGTCACCTACATCACATAATTGCGAACTGACGAGTAAATTGCACAGCTTCCTGTAATTGCGTTAATTGATAATTAGTGGTCAAAACAAAATGTTGTTATTGAAATAATGAAGACACCGTGTAAAAGTAACATTTCAAACTAACATTACAAAATCGGGACTCCAAAGGCTTTCACATATTTTAATTATATCCCTTTCGAAGAAAATTCAGGAATTGAGTAAATATTGAACTCATTAGTTGGCAATCTAATTAAAGTATTGTGCACTTACAAACATGATCCAGAATCCCACCTCAGTTTCCTTAAAATGATCTAAACAATAATGATAAAAAGATTGATGACCCATTCCCAATTATTCAAATGTAAAAAGTTCACAATTCTGCTGACCGTCTCAATGGTATTCAACTGGGTGACTGATAGAGTTGTCGAAGGATATTTAATTAAAGAGAGCATATAGTCAAGTCCCAAACTAGCATAATGTATCTTGAGGGCATAAAACGAACGAAAGAAATCCAAATAATTAATGAAGGATTGCAAGTCAAGTCTTGATCCAAACTGTGGAAACAAACAAATATTATTTGCTCTTAATTCAATGTTGTTTTCAATTCACATGAAGTAAATTACTTTCGTTGTTAAGTTTTTCAGGTTTTCTGGAACAGGTATCGTTGAGATCGTTCCCGCGTAGTTCAGCGACTTTCCATTTAAAGAATTCAATTCTTTTCTGTATAATAAGAATAAACTGATTAGAATCAAACAACTGATTATTCCAGCGGATATCTTACATTAGCAGATTATGAGGTAGAGTCAGATTCTCAAGTTTTGGTAGGATGTTCACAAATCTCAGCTCGCGAAACTCAAAATTGAGATATCCAGAAATGAACAAAGTTCTGTAAACAGGAACAACTTAATTACTTTAAAATTTCAAATATGTTAAGTTAAAATTAAGGCCTCTAAATTTGCTAATCTTACCGCAGATTTTGTAGATGTTTTAAACTTTCACTACAACAATTGTCCAAAACCAGAGATTCTAATCGTGTGAGAAATTTTATGGAGTCGCAAAATTGTTTAATCCCGCTATTAATGTAAGTTCCGAAGGATGAAATGAGGCAGAGTTGTCTCAAAGAATCAGAACATGACCTCAAGTCAAATCTATGAAGAGTCGCAAGTACGGTTTCTACATGGAGAGATAGAACTTTCAACATCGGAAATTTTATTACATTGCATTTGGATGGCCTCCATTTTGGTTTGCTGCTATTAATTTTTACAAAAACGAAGATTAACGATTATTAGAATTTAATATTGCTGTATAATAGTAGTTGTATCCAGTTTCAATAATCTTTGTATGAATATGCTAACCATTGATTATCACAAATAATTTCAAGTATTTCGATGGTTGCTGCAAACTTTTCTATGACATCCAGCATGGTATCAGTCAATATATACGTTCCAAATGTCAGTTGCTTGATTGGAAATTCTGACTTTGCAATGCTCATCAGATCATCTTCTGTCAACGAATCCATTCTAAGGTTAACCCAGTTCAGAGACTCCCTACTTGAGAGGCAAGAGACCAAAGACTTATTAGATATTATCCAGCATATTTCAAGGCTTTTTTCTTGGATGTCTTCGAACAAATATGGTGGTAGACGAATATCTTTCTTTAAAGCTACTTCAAATATTTAAGTTTGATTCAATTCGCATGTCAATAATTTATTTAATATAATATCGCCAATAGCTGCCGATGCATAATAGAATTAAACATCTTTAGTCAATATCAAATTATGTTCAAAAAAACCTTTTACTTTATCTTTGTCTGATTCTAAAAATATTTTGTCGAAATTAATAGCTGTACTTTTTAATAGGCACTCTCTCAAACTTTTGACATTTTGCCTCTCAGACATTTTATGCGATGCTGACAATATAAATATTATTTATTAACATTGCAAACGAAACATTACAAAAAACGTGATTTACCGCAATATTCAAAAGTATGCAAATTGGGTGATATTGACTGATTTTAAAGTGCAATCGTGTGGCCGGTTATCGACGATATCAAGTTGTCGTCAAACAGTTTTATATTAAAAATTAAAATTAAAATCAATGTTGACATCTAAATTGTAAAATTTTATTAAAAATTCAATCTATGTCGTCCGGGTTTTCGTTATTGTATGCAATGCCAACAATAGACATAATTATTACAAACTTTTTTTGTACAAATGAAATATTTCGATGATTTTCATAATTTATATGTATGACATCGTTGTCGTCATCAACCCCAATATCATCGCAAACATGGTGACCCGTCATAACAGCCCGGCGACAAAAAAGGGAATAATTGGTTCATCATGCTGAGCTTATTATATTGATCTACCTCTGCATTATTTGGGGTTTTTGTCAATTTGTTGGAATGATGCGAATTCTATTCTTATTAAAAGATATTTGTTTGTTTAGTTATTTCATGAAGTAATAAATATTACACAGGAAAATATAGCCTTTTGATATTTGACTTTCAGCACTTCAGTGAGCAGAGGTGTTTTTGCAGTGACAAAGCAACAGACAGATCTCTACAGTCTTAGTAGATTAGCAAAATGAATATTAATTAATTATTGAATATATTTTATGAATATTTAATAACTTAATTATTTCTAAAAAATATTTTTAATACATTTTAATTAAAATTATATTATTGCATTAACAATTAGGGCTGATTAGACAGTCATTTATTGAATTACAGTCCATAATAATGGTTTCCACATAATTTAAATCAAAATTACTCATGCGTTAGAGGGCGATTTATTGTCATGCCTACCACCCCGTAATTTTTAAAATCAACGAAAAAAAATAATTAAATACTTTCTAACTTGAGGTTTTTTAAATTTTATTTCATTATTTTAAGACTGTGGATGAACAATTTAGTACCCGAGCCTATAATGTTATAGATTCAGCAATAACATGCAGAAGATTGTATTTTTTTATTATTTTATTCAATTCTTAACTAAACATTAATTATTCTTCCCCCGGCCTCAATAGACCATCCGAGCAATGGAATATAAATTGCAAAACAGACAGACTTCAACACTTTAATTAATTAATTCTTAATTAAATCATTACTGACTCAAAAGCAAGGACAGAACCATTAAAGAATTACAGAGTTAATTTATCGAAACGACTACAAAAACAACAAAAGTTATAAACAGAAAATCACCGTTAAACCCGCTCCTGGGCGGACCAAAAAAAAAAAAGAGAGTAGAACTTAAACCAAAACCTTGGCAGGCAAGTAACTTTAAATATTTTAACTTTTATCGATGACTTAATCGAGGTGTTTTCCTAAAACTGAGTTATGTTAAATCAAAATTGCTGGATCGCCTGTTTAAAATTCATCACTGGCACAATTATGCATATTGTAATGCATGTTATATAACAATTACAAAAAACAAATCACATGTAATAATAATATATAAATTACATAATAATTTGTATTAACCCAGTGACTAGGTCCAAGTTATAATAACGGTCCTGCCAATGTTAAAGCTTTTGAAATTAAAAACATGTAAGCAATAGTTTTTGTTTCGGTTATAGGAATATAGGTTATACGTGATATCTCAAATATTGTTTCTCTAATAAAATACAATAAATCTTTGGTCGATCTTAAGGAACCATAGTGACCCTAACTGATCATCATTTTGAAATTCATATTTTTTATAATAAATTATTTTATCATAAAATCATTTTTCGACTTGAAAATGAAAATTTGCTTTTTAATTTTAAGATATTATGAATATTAATGAATTTATTGAGTTAACATTTTATTCTTGTATTATTACATCTTAATTAACATTATCTTGAAAACATTGGCATCTATCGACGAAAAAAAAGGAGCTAAAATATTATTTATGATTAATTAACTCAAGCATCCCAAAACATCATAAACTTGCATCTGAATTTTATTCTAAAATTCTGACATTCTTTAATTTTTAATATTTGAAAATAATTATATTAAGAATTAATGCCAATCTCGGAATACAATGTCGCAATAGACGAGTTTGGGTTCATGCAATACAATGAGTCATATATTTTTGTAGCGACTGAAGCTTGATCTGAAAGAAAATATACAATAACTGGTTATTCTTGAAAACAAGTATTGTTCAAATAGAATATTTAATTACTAGATTTTTGAAGTTGTAGCTATAATGTCCTTTCATCACCTGAAAAAAGGTATAAAAATTGGCCAAAAACCGCCCCCAAAAATCTTTTGAAACATTTAAGTTTCTACCGGAACAACAATTGCAGCTTTTGATAAGTCAGCACTTCAGTGAGCAGAGGTGTTTTAGCAGTGACAAGGCAAAAAGACATAATAAGCGCAACATCAAACAATTTCTTGGTTCTCAGCCCGTGGTTCTATTTAAAAAAATGAAAAAATGAAACATTTCAATGTGGCCTCAAGGATAAAAAAAAAGGGAATTAAGATAAAAATGAAAACAGGAAATATTGCATTCGCCTGATGTACTCCATTTGGCGTCAGCTATAACCTAGCATCACAGAAAGGAGCAGACAATCCATCCTTTTTTTTATATACTAAATTAATTTTTTTTTATATAATATATAGATCAATTTAAAATAATTAAAACATGTTAAATAATAAACTTTACGAGTAGCTGACAAAGATGAAAACCCTATTTCAGCTTAAAATTTGAAACTCCTCGTTGGCCTGAAAGAGGCAATATCCACATCAGACCATTAAAAAAAATGAAAAAACTCACTGGTTAATAAATTAACTTCAAATTTTTGATCGTTTGTGTGCTGCCTATGCAGAGGTGTTGAAACCCAGGTAATTCATTTGATATAATGTTCAATATTGATCTCTTATCAATATGAACTATGTTTATACATTGGACCGATTACAACTTAAATTTCAAATTCCAGCCCCGCACGACCACCAAGTCATCCGACATCAATGGATTGAAGGACGAGAACCAAGGTCAGTAGTGGCCGTCCAAAAATACTCCCGCAGAAGCAGTGTAGCCTTTAATATTCAAACACACGTTGCCAGTAGTGGCGACATATAGCACACTTAAATTAATTATTTATTATTTAATTTTTATAATTATTTATTATTCAATATAATAATAATAAAGCATAGACAATTTAACGAATCGCATTTATCAAAACAGTTTGAAAAACGAAAGACTTAAAAATACAGAATCGCCTTCCAACCCTCATTAGCTCATTCCGCGGGCAACCAAAATTCCGAAAACCAGGAACGCTCCATTACTGCGACTTTAAATTAATTAATCTCTTATCGTTGGCATAGCCGAGGTGTTTTTCATAAACTGAATTTTATTCAATCAAAATTACTTGATCTGCTGGTTAAGATGCAAGGCTTGTTGGACACTGAACTTCGTCCTACTTGCATCATCACACAAGCTCCAAGCGCACAACACTAGGACACAGAACTTTGGCCCACAACTGCGCCAGGCCACAAACGTGCAGGACAGCAACAGTGACTCAGCGAATAGCAGTAGACTCCTTTGTTTCAAAGCCTAGCGAAAGTCTATTTAAGGAGCCAGGAGAAGACACTCAGCCGGGTGCGCCCGCATGGCCTAACGGTTAAGGCTGCGCCTCTCACGATGGCAGCACGGGGTTCAAGCCCCGCTGCGGGTGCACCGTCCTAATCATCTAGCTATGTAACGGACGTTAATAAAAAAAAAAAAAAAAAAAAACAAGACACTCAGCCGTTCGCCCTCAGTGGTCTTCCTCTTCGCTTGATTTCCGTGATCTCTTCTCAGGCTTTGTGCTTTGGCCTTTGTTGACTTGATCCTTTATCTTCTTCGTTTTCGACTTGATATCTTTGTTTTCTCATTTGACTTGATATCGTTGTTTTCTCATTTGATTTGACTTCTTGTTTATGAAATAAACTTTGCATCATAAATCTATTTTAGTTGTAGTAATCAGTTACGTACGCTACAGGCTGCAACAAATATATAATAACAATAATAATAATATTATAAAATTAATATAATATATTATTTTAATATTATATAAATATAAAACAAATAGATTAAAAATAATAAATTCCATCAGATCTCATATCACGAGGCTTTTCTTCACTTCAATGACAACACGTTCCTACAACTATATATAGCATTTTCTTCTATTAATTTTACGTAGGTTTACAAGTAATAAAGACATTAGACATATTTACATGCAAGAGTCTTAGACACACGATTACAAAAAAAATAACATTTTATTTAGCGCACTGTATTTACACAATCGAGACGAAAACAGGCATCTGACATAAGCATTCTTTAGATAAAAATGTCCGTATCATCAATTATTAATATTATCATATGGAAATAACCCGGTAGTCCGCAGATAAGCAAGTTAACTAATAAGTTTATTAGAGCAAGTATTCAGTTAACGGAACTGAATAACAGAAGTTAAGTGATTAAGGAATAAGCTACTTATGGACGCATATGGATATTTGGGCTTCTAAGTTGTCTGGACTCTCGATGATTATCAGGTGATTCTATAGCAATAATAGCGAAACCACGTGCACGAAAAATATAATAATAATAATAATTAATTTATAAAGCGCCGTGTGTGTAGCGTCAGAGGCTACAAATACAATAAAATATTAATTTAATTGTTAGCAATATAAACTTTTAAATAAATTTTTTTATTACTTTAATAATTATTATTTTGTAGTTATTCATTACACTCATAAACCTTATAACAATTTAATCTAGCTTAATTATAATCTCAACTAACTAACTAAATAGAAATAAAAAATTTTCATTACTTTAATAATTATTAATTTGTAGCTATTTTTTGTTTTTATTCGTGTAATGTTAATTGATACAATAAATTTCGATTATTATTAATAATAAATATTTTGTTAAATAATAAAAATAAAAATGTTTAAGAAGGTCGTCCAAGTCCATTCAAATACATTTAATTTTATGTAAATATTATTAACTATGTGCTCTAAAACTAAACTTACAGCTTCTCTACAATCGGAGGTTTTGGCATTTGGCCTAAGTTCAACGACCTATATTTCGGACCTGGATTGATCAAAAATTTTAAAATAATAGATTTTTTTAATTCAAACTCACAAATGTGTAGAATCCGAGATGGTGATATTAGATATTGTTTTGATTTGACATGGAATGACACATTAGTGAAATTTCAAAATTTTCATAAAAATTCGCTTTTTAATTTTAAGACATTATTAATATTAATGAATTTATTGAGTTAACATTTTATTCTATGCTTATTACATCTTACTTTGCATTATCTTGAAAACGTTAGCATTTCTCGACAAAAAAAGGAGCTAAAATATTATTTATGATTAATTAATTCAAGCATACCAAAACATCATAAACTTGCATCTGAATTTTATTCAAAAATTCTGATATTCTTTAATTTTTATTATTTGAAAATAATTATATTATGAATTAATGCCAATCTCGGAATACAATGTCGCAATAGACGAGTTTGGATTCATGGCAACACAGTGAATCATATGTTTTTGTAACGACTGAAGCTTGATCTAAAAGAAAATATACAATAAATGGTTATTCTTGGAAACAAGTATTGTTCAAGTAGAATATTTAATTACTAGATAGTTGAAGTTGTAGTTATAACGTCCTTTGATCACCTGAAAAGGGTGTAAAATTTGTGTAGAATAATGAATTTATCAGAGTTTATTCTAAGAGAGATTTGCAGTGTCACCTACATCACATAATTGCGAACTGACGAGTAAATTGCACAGTTTCCTGTAATTGCGTTAATTAATAATTAGTGGTCAAAACAAAATGTTGTTATTGAAATAATGAAGACACCGTGTAAAAGTAACATTTCAAACTAACATTACAAAATCGGGACTCCAAAGGCTTTCACATATTTTAATTATTTCCCTTAAAAAGATAAATCAGGAATTGAGTAAATATTGAACTCATTAGTTGGCAATCTAATTAAAGTATTGTGCACTTACAAACATGATCCAGAATCCCACCTCAGTTTCCTTAAAATGATCTAAACAATAATGATAAAAAGATTGATGACCCATTCCCAATTATTCAAATGTAAAAAGTTCACAATTCTGCTGACCGTCTCAATGGTATTCAACTGGGTGACTGATAGAGTTGTCGAAGGATATTTAATTAAAGAAAGCATATGGTTAAGTCCCAAACTAGCATAATATATCTCGAGGGCATAACATGAACGAAAGAAATCCAAATAATTAATGAAGGATTGCAAATCATGTCGTGAACCAAACTGTGGAAACAAATAAATATTATTTGCTTTCGAAATTCAACATTGTTCTCTAATCACATGAAGTAAATTACTTTCGTTAAGTTTTTCAGGTTTTCTGGAACAGGTCTAGTTGAGGACGTTCCCGCGTAGTTCAGCGATTTTCCATTTAGAGAATTCAATTCCTTTCTGAATAATAAAAATCAACTGATTAGAATCAGACAACTGATTATTCCAGCGGATATCTTACATTAGCAGATCATGAGGTAGAGTCAGATTCTCAAGTTTGGGTAGGATATTCACAAATCTCAGCTCGTGATACTCATTAAGATATCCAGTAATGAACAAAGTTCTGTAAACAGGAACAACTTAATTACTTTAAAATTTTCATATGTTAAGTTAAAATTAATGCCGCTATTTACTAATCTTACCGCAGATTTTGTAGACGTTTAATGTCATTCATTAAACTTTTACCACAATAATTGTACAAAACCAGAGATTCTAATTGTGTGAGTACTTTTATAGAGTCACAAACTTTTTTAAACGCGCTCTCATTGTAAGTTCCGAAGGATGAAATGAGGCAGAGTTGTCTCAAGGAATCAGAACATGACGTCAAGTCAAATCTATGAAGACATGAAAGTACGGTTTGCACATTGAGAGATAGAACTTTCAACATCGGAAATTTTATTACATTGCATTTGGATGGCTTCCATGTTGGTTTTCTGCTATTAATTGTTACAAAAATGAAGAGTAACGATTATTAGAATTTAACATTGATGTATAACACTAATTGTATGCAGTTTCAGCAATCTTTCTACGAATACGCTAACCATTGATTATCACAACTAATTTCAAGTATTTCGATGGTTGATGCAAACTTTTCTATGACGTCCAGCATGGCATCAGTCAGCATATATGTTCCAAATGTCAGTTGCTTGATTGGAAATTCTGACTTTGCAATGCTCATCAGATTATCGTCTGTCAACGAATCCATTCTAAGGTTAACCCAGTTCAGAGGCTCCCTACTTGAGAGGCAAGAGACCAAAGACTTATTAGATATTATCCAGCATATTTCAAGGCTTTTTTCTTGGATGTCTTCAAACAAATATGGTGGTAGACGAATATCTTTCTTTAAAGCTACTTCAAATATTTAAGTTTGATTCAATTCTTATGTCAATAATTTATTTAATATAATATCGCCAATAGCTTCCGATTCATAATAGAATTAAACATTTTTATTCAATATCAAATTATGTTCAAAAAAACCTTTTACTTTATCTTTGTCTGATTCTAAAAATATTCTGTCGAAATTAGTAGCTGTACTTTTTAATAGGCACTCTCTCAAACTTTTGACATTTCGCGTCTCAGACATTTTATGCGAAGCTGACAATATAAATCTTATTTGTTAATATTACAATCGAAACATTATAAAATTTTAAGCCTATACATGATTTACCGCAATATTCCAAAACATGTAAATTGGGCGAAATTGACTGATTTTAAAGTGCAATCGTATTGCCAGTTATCGACGACATTAAGTTGTAGTCAAATAGTTTTATATTAAAAATTAAAATTAAAATCAATGTTGAAATTTACATTGTAAATTTTATTAAAAATTCAATCATAAAAATTACATCACAGTATAAGAACATATAATATTTATTATAACATTTATAAATTACATACACAAAAATCAAACAACAAACAAGGACCACCTCCACAATACACACTCCCAACCGCCTCTTGATCCTCGTCATTACAACAATTGACCTCGGTAGTCCACCCAAACAATGTTTCTAAGCCAGGCTATGTGCAAATATTACCACGTAGGAAAAATTCACCCTTACCTATTTGGCTTTTAAGGACTGTTGCGGGGGTATTGAGTTGGTGACTGGATGGATATAGAGTCCGTCCGAAAATGTTGGTTATTGTATGAATTTGTGTGAAATATTTATTTCACGCAAAATATTTTCATTGCATGTAGCTGCAGTATTCACTATCCATAATTTGTTACAGCAATCAAATAAACACTAATGCCTAATCAATTACAGCTACTACAAAGGAGAAATCTCAGCCTCAAAACAGGTCCCAAAGACATAGCGATAAAATTAATGTGACGTGAAGGATCTTCATTTATTTGATTAGAGTTGTAAAGGGGAGATCATGGTTGATTATTTTATTAGCTAGTCTAAAAATTCAATTTCAAATGGTGTTTCTTGATGAACTCAATGCTTCGTGAAAAACTGAACTTAAGACGAAGGCCGTAATGCTGTAAGCTTGATAACATTTGTAACTTCAACGTCATTAGAATATGGAGTTACTACTGAAATTTTTAATAACCAGTCTAGAAGAATGATTAAATAAATTAACGCACAAAATTATTATTGTAATTATATTATTAATGCATTGTCACACTTATTATTCATAATTATTTCATGAAGATGCGGAGCACGATATCGTTAGCTGAGAACTACCCAAAAATTATAGCATCTCAAAAAAGTGCACTTCTGCGACTAACACCTTCAATCTTGAATACTTGAGCAAATGTTGGTACTTCGAGAAAAGGTGTTACTGTTACAAATGAAAACTTTAAACAGTTTAACAATTTCAGTTTATTAAATTTGATAATTATTATAATTTGGTATAATTTTAATCGGCATCCCAAAATATGTTCACTCCATCGATGATAATAAAAAGAATACTGAGGACTCAGTAATCCACATAATAAAACATGAATAATGTTTAAATAAATACAAATAATTACGCTACTAATATTCAAAATATTCAAACTTAACATAATTAACTTAAGCGAAATCTTATTAAATCGATCTTATCATTTGTAACAATTTAATATAATCTAGATATAAATTAAATACCTAATTAAAATCTATAATAATTGTAGTAATAACATGATGGTTAATAATGACACTAAACTTCCACGCAACAAATATAATTAAATAGAAACTTATTTATTCCGAAACTACGATTGCAACATTAATATTTATTAAATTCTTGTTCGCGAGTAAATTTCGTAATAACTTTGTCCTGACAATAATAGTATCATATGATAAGAACATTCACTAATAACAAAATTAATAACAATAATATAAATATTAATAATAGCATTGATTTATTACAAAAACTAAAATTTTTAATAAATAAAATGTTATTACCTAAACAGCGCCTGATTCATGAACAACGTAATTACTTAAATCTTTAAAACAATTAAAATTTAACTCTAACATTATATCTACTAAATATGTGGGTGTATTTGTTCAAACAAATTAAAATTAACGCAGAATGACTTATTAACTCAATATGAAGTCAGTCGTTGACAATTTCAGATTTCGTTATTTTAGCCTGTGCAACGATGTCGTGATGATGAAATTAATTTATGTCAAGACAACAGCTTCCAATACGGTATCGCAAGCCCCACCCAAATAATAATAATAAACCATCTAAAAATCCCTTATGAATAATAATAATAATGGTATTAACAAGAATAATAATAATTATAATAATAATAATAATAATATAATAATAATAATAATAATAATATATAATAATAATAATAATAATAATAATAATAATAATAATAATAATAATAATAATAATTATCTTACCGCAGATTTTGTAGACTTTTAATGTCATTCACTAAATTTTTACCATGATAATTGTACAAAACCAGAGTTTCTAATCGTTTGAGTACTTTTATGGAGTCGCAAAATTTTGTAAACCCTCTCTTATTGTAAGTTCCGAAGGATGAAATGAGGCAGAGTTGTCTCAAGGAATCAGAACATGACGTCAAGTCAAATCTATGAAGACTCGAAAGTACGGTTTCTACATTGAGAGATAGAACTTTCAACATCGGAAATTTTATTACATTGCATTTGGATGGCCTCCAAGTTGGTATGCTGCTATTAATTGTTACAAAAATAAAGATTAACGATTATTAGAATTTAATATTGCTCTATAATACTAATTGTATCCAGTTTCAGCAATCTTTCTACGAATATGCTAACCATTGATTATCAAAACTAATTTCAAGTATTTCGATGGTTGATGCAAACTTTTCTATGACGTCCAGCATGGCATCAGTCAGCTTATACGTTCCAAATGTCAGTTGCTTGATTGGAAATTCTGACTTTGCAATGCTCATCAGATCATCGATTGTCAACGAATCCATTCTAAGGTTAACCCAGTTCAGAGACTCCCTACTTGAAAGGCAAGAGATCAAAGACTTATTAGATATTATCCAGCATATTTCAAGGCTTTTTTCTTGGATGTCTTCGAACAAATATGGTGGTAGACGAATATCTTTCTTTGAAGCTACTTCAAATATTTAAGTTTGATTCAATTCTTATGTCAATAATTTATTTAATATAATATCGCCAGGGGCGCCGAGAGCCAACAAGGGCCCCAGGGCAGGACATCATTGCGGGCCCCTTGTCAAAATACAGTCAGTTCCGGGTATAGTCGAGTCGGTTACAGCATAGGCGTAGCTAAGGGGGGGCGCCAAAATGAGGCTTAATGCATCAATGGGACAGGATCGTCTCAGTGATCTTGCTCTTCTTAGTATAGACAGAGAAACGCTTGAGAAAAAAGACTTTGATGACGTTATTGATCAGTTTGCAACTGTTAAATCAAGAAAAATAAATCTATTTTAGACAGTATTAGACTACTATGCATGTAAATCATCTTAGACTGTGACTGATTGGGTGAAGCATGCGCTACTATTTGTAGAACGTTTTTTTACTTTTAAATGGATGCCTTGTGCCATTAAAATCTGATTTTTATTTCAATTTCAAATGTAGTGTAATACAGTAAATATATAGACATGGAAAAGGGCGCCAATTCTATAGTTTGCCCCCGGGCGCAAAATACCCAGGCTAGGCCTCTGGGTTACAGTCAAGTTTCGGAAACAGTCAAGCTGATCTCTCGCACAGTGTAAACCATACGTAGCTTACTATTTTCGATTATAGTAAACATTCGGTTATAGTCAAGTCAACAGCCTACAGTTTTGGACGTGACTATATCCGGAATTGACTGTATTTAGAAATTTTGTCGCTATAATAAAACCTGTAAATCGAGGTAAATGTTACTATCAAGGTTCAACATTCGTGCATACATGGTGCTAAATTAAAATATAGAAATGACTTTTGCAAAGGTAAACGCTGTTCGTCATCTAATTTGAATTTATTTGTTTTACAGTTAATCAAAATGAAAGTAGTAATTTTTGGTGGTCAAACACGCAGCGAGGCGCTTTAAATTAGCCAACTCTAATCATCGGTGATCCTATTTTTTGTGAGTTTTTCATTTCATCATAATTGTGTCCTTACCTGCAACGACCGTTACACCATACAGCCTTAGCCAAAGATAACCAGCCACATGCTACGTGTACAGATTTGTGTGCACTAGGCAAACTGGTGTTTCGATGGAGATTAAGCTACACAAGTTCTTAAAAACGATGTAATTATGTGGAACCGACTTTTACGACATGCAAGAGAGATGGCTACAACAAAACTTTGCGGGCTTTTCTGCGTGCAGACAGTTCAATTATACTGTTGTAATCAATCGTTCTTGCAAGTCGACATTCCACTGCCGGCATTCCAAGGCTGGTCAGGCGTTCTTGACACATTGTCGATCTCATAACATTTTTAACTCGGGCCAATGTGATGAAAGATCGTTCTGCTTGAGCAACGGTAGAGGCAGAAGATACGTATCAGAATGACAACCTTTGGAAACAGTTTATCGATTTTCAAAGCGTGTAGACGGTTCAGCATGGCGACAGACTCATTCAACAGCATTCGACTGAATTTCTAAGAGGCCGACTGTATCCATGGAATTCCCACCAATTTCCCTTCTAGAGTAAGTGATGCATCAACTTCTACGGGCACAGCCCTGTCGTGTAGAGCAACAACAATAAACGCTGCGCTCAACACGCGCCGACTTTTCGACTGCATCAGTTATATGAGAAAATTTCATGAACGGTTAGATTTGTAACCTAACATGTGGTACAGAAATGACGTCCAATGCGATTATGTAAATTGCAAGAAGGCGTTATAAAATGGTTGACTCGAAGTGGGCGTTTTTCCTAGTTATGACGCCATTATTAAATGACACAATAACATAGCTGTTTTTATTTATTATAGCAATGGATTTGCTCTTTCAATATCGTGATAGTTTGACAAATTAAATATGTAAGATTTTTACATCCTTTAGACCAAAAATCAACTTTAGCAGTAATCTAGTGTGTATAACTCCACAGAAATAGAAGTGATGGTAAATCAAACCTTTCCTGCTAGGGAACAACACAAATCAAATCTGTAATGGTCCGTTTCGCCTAAAATGGTGTGGGCGTCCTACACCATCTTACCCTAGCGTCTCACATCAGAATACAGAGTTTATACACCCTACGTGAAATGGACTGTTCGTTCGGCAGTATATAAAAGTATTTTACAGTATGTAAAACTATGGGACTATTAGGACATTATGTTCTGTCGCCTACGGTAAACGAAGAGACGTGCAAAAATTGACATGATCGGACCGGCCGGGCCCCATACAGATGCGGGCCCCCTGGCACTGACCCCACCTGCCCCCCCCTCTCGGCGTCACTGAATATCGCCAATAGCTTCCGATTCATAATAGAATTAAACATCTTTATTCAATATCAAATTAGGTTCAGAAAAACCTTTTGCTTTATCTTTGTCTGATTCTAAAAATATTCTGTCGAAATTAATGGCTGTACTTTTTAATAGGCACTCTCTCAAACTTTTGACACTTCGCGTCTCAGACATTTTATGCGATGCTGACAATATAAATATTATTTATTAACATTGCAAACGAAACATTATAAAATTTCAAGCCTATACATGATTTACCGCAATATTCCAAAATATGTAAATTGGGCAAAATTGACTGATTTTAAAGTGCAATCGTGTTGCCGGTTATCGACGATATTAAGTTGTCGTCAAACAGTTTTATATTAAAAATTAAAATTAAAATCAATGTTAAAGTCTAAATTGTATATTTTATTAAAAATTCAATCTATGTCGTCCGGGTCTTTGTTATTGTGTGCAATGCCATCAATAGACATAATTATTAAAAAACTTTTTCTTTGTACAAATGAAATATTTCGATGTTTTCCAAAAATTATATTATTATTATTAGAAAACAAATAGTTACACCCTTATATGCACATTAACCACTATTTAAAACCCCAGGTCGTGAATAATAAAAACAAATTACATTAATAAAAAAAACCAAATCAATCCTGCTGATTGGTTAGTAGCACAAAAAACCCATTAAAAATCAACACATTAACACATTGCTTGGTTGATAAATGTTTATAAATCATATTTTATTCATGTGTTTGCTGCCTCTGAAAAGGCATTTTTGTTGAAACCATGTTAATATTTTGAAGCAACGCCTTCATATTTAATATCAATAATATCAATATTGGTATGCTATTATAATAATTTTTTTCTCACATCAGTAAAATAACATTTCAATTTAGTCCAGTAGTCCATTTATATAGCGCCGTTTTGCGCAGCGTCAAAAGCATTTCTTGTCAACCGCTGTCATGTTTATGACGTGGCGACAATTACTTTATTTTATTTCATTAATTTTGTTAATTTAATTAAATAACAACAACAATAATGTTCGAAACCTCCTCGGGATTTAATTTAATATGCGCGCATGCTCCCGCGCCATGAAACTCTGATTGGTTGAAGAACGGCGTGGGGATATAAAAACTGGAGGACGCTGTTGTGGCGGGGTTGTTTGGAGTTGTTGTGCGAAGCAGTGCTATTCATTTTCAGTTGTGACGGTTGACAATTCGAATTTGAATTTTACTGTTCCTGAAAAGCAATGTTTTTCTTGAATATAAGTATTATACAAGTTTCAATCTATCAATTATTGCTTGTATTAAATTATAGTTTAAAATTTTTTTTGAATATTGAATAGTAATTTATTTGTTTTAGTAGTTATGGAGACAATGGAATCTTCCATTGTTGACAACATGGATGGTTTCCATGTTGTAGAAAATCGGAAGCGAAAGAGGATTTTATCGTCTTCTTCAAATTTATCGAATTCCGATAATTCTAAAAATTTTGAATCGTATGTTACAAAAGTCTTTTTCAAGACTGATATCAGGAAGCTGAACCCAATCAAGGTTCAGAATAAGGTTAGCCAAATTCTTGGCAGAAATGATGTGAGGATCATTTCTAACAATGATCTTCTTATCGTTTTTGCCAAAAATAATGCTGAGATAATTAAGTTATCTCAGATTAATGACTTTGATGGTATTTCGGCTACTGTTCGTGTGGCAGCTAAGCCGAAATATTGTATTGTTGGCGTTCCAGTGAACGTCGACGATAACACAATTAAAGAATGTGCTGGTTGCGTTAGTGCAACTAGGCTAATTAAAAATGTTGGAGGACAGAAGATAACCACATCAGTGGTTATTCTTTCCTTTAACGATAATAAGTTTAAAGATAAAGTTAAAATAGGATATTTAACTTTTAAAGTTAAACCTTTTATTAGAGAACCCGTAAGATGTTTCAAGTGCAATGGCTATGGTCACATAGCCATAAATTGCACTAATAAGGCTAAGTGTCCCAGATGTCTGGGCGAGCATTCTTTAAAAGAATGTACAAATCAAGATTTAAAAGATATGAAATGCGCTACCTGTGGCAGCACCAGTCATTATACTGGACAGGCTGTTTGCCCTCAGCGTAAAATAGCTAAGGAAGCTATATCTTTAAAAGTCACTAAACATTTAAGTTATGCTAAAGCCCTTACGGCTGCTAAAAATAAGATTGAGAAGGTTCAGCCTGCTCCCTCTTCTAAGATTGCAGAGGTTTCTCAGCAAACCTCTGCTGTCAATCAAACTTTGCAGGCTGAAATCTCTCAACCTAATAAGTTAATAACCAAGAAAAAATCAAAAAAATCTAAGAATAATAACAAAAATAAAAATAAGAATGAAAATCAAGTATCTGTCGAGAAACCTGTGGAGAAACAGTTGAGTATCTCCACTTCTTTTCTTGGCAGATTAATTACAAAAATTTCTGAACAGATGAATCTCAGGTTTCAAGGAGGCAACAAGGAGCAATTCTTGGATGTCCTTAGTCATGTCTGCATGCTAGCCTTTGAATGTATGCAGGAGGATTCTGTGAATGAAGATGTCCGTCTAGCAACTAAAGCAAGTTTAGCCTCATCCTCAGTTCATCATGGATAATGCCATTAACATTATCCAATGGAACTGTCAGGGAATCAGTCCTAAATCCGGTGAATTCGCTTCCTTTTTGAATTCATTAAAAACTTTACCTGATATTATCTTGCTTCAAGAGACTTTTCTTAAAAGCAAGAATATTTTTAAACTTAAGGGCTACCAAGTCGAAAGATTCGATCGTCCTGATGATGTCTTGCATGGCGGCATCCTTACTTGTGTAAGGGAAGGTTTGTCATATAGTACAGCTGTGGTATGTGAGGATCCTCAATGCCAATCTACCACGATCTTAATGAAATCAAGGCAGCTCAAGATTGTCAATTTTTATGCACCTCCTGGGAAAATGTTTTCTAGAGATGCATTGGAAACTGTTTTGAGTCACCAAGATGCTATTGTATGCGGAGATTTAAATGCCCATTCTCCCATTTTTGGAGCTAGTCGCTCCGATGCGAGAGGTAGGATTGTGGAAGATTTGGCACTAAACTTGAACTTGGTCATTTTAAATTCAGGTGCGGTTACACACATAGCCCACAACAGTAATCCATCACCCATTGATGTTTTATTGGCCTCTCCGCATTGGGCGGCCAAGACTACTTGGAAGGTCCTCCACTCAAGCCTTGGCAGCGATCATCTCATCATTCAGATGACGATCAATGACAAGGCTTTATTAGAGGACTTGAGACCATCGACAATCAAC
This sequence comes from Whitmania pigra, assembly GCA_021613335.1. NCBI lineage: Eukaryota > Metazoa > Annelida > Clitellata > Hirudinida > Haemopidae > Whitmania > Whitmania pigra. The sequence goes on along the minus strand of JAJTWR010000205.1, from coordinate 7,343 downwards.
TTGAGGTCACTCAACTGGAACTCTTTTCAGGTTAAGTGTTCCTCTCTCATTCACCAGGAGCTACCATCTAATGACCTGGAGAAAAACACGAAATTTGTCTCTGACTCTATCGCAAGTGCAGCCTTAGACAGCTCTTCTTTTTACAAGGGAAGACGTAAGAGGCCTCTCGTTCCGTACTGGAACAATGACTGCAAGGAGGCCGTCATAGTCAGAAATAAAAAGAGAGCTGTTTTTCGGCGACTTCGTTCGGAGGCGAGTCTAGAGGAATACAAGAGGGCTAAGGGTCAAGCTCAGTGGACCATTAAGAATGCGAAAAGAGAATACTGGCAAATGCATTGCTCTGGTTTTAATGGTTCAACGGGTGTTGCTGCTCTTTGGAGATCCATTAAGGGGATGAATGGCAATCGCACAGATCCACGAATCCCTCCAATTGCCTCTCTCTCTGGCGGTCCACTTGGAAACTCAGAGAAAGCAGGCATGCTCGCCCGAACCTTTGCACAAGCTAGCAGTAATGCGAACCTTTACCCACTCTTCGCACATGTCAAAACTACGTTCATGCTGTCTCCGGAACTTTTTGTGCCGGAGGACTCTCCCATGTCTGATCCCATAAGTATCTCTGAAGTCTTTGATGCACTACGGAACTGCGGGAACACTTCCCCAGGTCCTGACGGCATCCATTATGAGATGATTAGAAGGCTCCCAAGCACCAGTCTCAAAGGGATCGTGGCCCTCTTCAACCAATCCTGGTTATCAGGAACGGTTCCCTCATTATGGAAGAGAGCCACGGTCGTCCCAATCCCTAAGAAAGGGAAATCTCCTGCTCTTCCTTCTTCCTATCGGCCTATCTCTTTGACCTCCACTCTCTGCAAACTCCTGGAGAGGGTGATTGCTACGAGACTCCGGTGGTTCCTAGAGAGCAGAGACCTGTTGAATCATTATCAAGCGGGTTTTAGAAGAGCTCGTGGCTGTGTGGATCACATAGTCAGGCTGACAAGGGACATTGCTGCATCTTCGACCAAGAAAAGGAAGACTCTAGGAGTTTTTCTTGATATGGAAAAAGCATTTGATATGGTTTGGAGAAAGGGGATCATTGATCAACTTTCAAGGATGGGAGTTAAGGGGAGACCCTTAATGTGGATTCATAATTTCCTCCAGGATAGAAGTATCCAAGTGAGGGTTGGATCGTCTCTCTCCGAACCGGTTGTCTTAGAAAATGGTACCCCACAGGGAAGTATCCTTAGTCCACTTCTTTTCATCATCATGATGAATTCGATGCCAGAACCTTTGAATGGAGTCGAGCTGTCTATGTATGCTGATGACATTGCTCTTTGGACGGTCGGGACGTCCGTAGAAGTAATGACAGCGAAAATGCAGAAACAGCTTGACATTATGGCTAAGTTTCTTACTGATAATGGTTTTAAGATATCTGCAGCTAAATCACAAGCAGTTCTTTTTTTCAGAATTCCCGAACCGGACGATGAATGAAAGTATCAGATTGAAGATTGGAGTGGAGGTGATTCCCCTGTCTAAAACAGCCACCTTTTTAGGAATCGTCTTGGACAAAAGACTAAACTGGTCGGCACATGCAGAGTTCGTCAAGACTCGGTGCTTCAAGCGACTCAACGCTATGAAAGCCATTTCAGGCAGTTCTTGGGGGGCGAACAAGACCTCGCTCCTCACTGTTTACAGAGCCACCATTCGCTCTGTTTTAGATTTTGGTTGTGATGTAATTGACCTGGGGTGCAAGCAGATCAGAGCCATCTACGACAGTATTCAGTATCAGGCGCTGAGGATCTGCTGCGGTGCCATGAAGGGCACAAGTGCCTCGTCTTTGCGGGTAGAGTGCGGTGAGCTTCCTCTCGACCTCCGTCGTAAGAAGCTCATGGCACACCATGCCCTCAGGTCTTTTGCTACAAATAACGAACTTGTTAAAGATGTATATTTCTTTTCAGACTTTTGGTCCCAGGCTGAAGTGAGGCTCCACTGCAGAATGAGACTTCGAGGCGAGGAGCCCCCGTACAAGAAAATCGAGTCTGTCATTCCAGCAGATCTTCTGGAAGACGTCAGGGAGGAACCTCTCAGATGCCCTCCATGGAGTCTGAGAAAACCGACTATCGATACCTCGACCCTCTCCTTCGAAACTGACAATCCTTTGCGGATGTTGGTTTCAAGGGAGAAAATAGAGGATCTCCAGGGCAGCCTCCTCTGCTATACGGATGCCTCTAAGACTGAGGACAACAGGGCTGGAATTGGGATTTATATTCCAAAGAAAGACGTCAGAATCAGCATCAGGACGTCGAGTCACAGCTGCATCAGTTCCATAGAATTAGCAGCCATTGAGCGGTGCTTGCAATTTGTCAAGAAAGCTTATCGAGAGGAATTTTTTGACATTGTTGTCCTAAGCGATTCGCTTAGTGCACTAGAGGCACTAAAGGACGGCAATAATTATGATTCTGATATTAAAAATGCCCATGTTGGTATCCCTGGTAATGAGATAGCTGATGCCCTGGCTAAAGCAGCCACAGCAAGGGACCAGATAGATTACCGGATCCCGGCGTCTATCAAGGATGTAAAAAGGATTGTGGCTCGCAACATCCTCCAACAATGGCAGACCAGATGGGATGAAGATCCTCGAAGCCAACATTACAAGTCCATAGAGAAACAAGTGTCGACGAAGAGCAAGTTCCAATGTGTCTCAAGGAGGAAGGAGGTTCTCATCTCCAGACTCCGAGTTGGAAAGTGTGCTCTGAATCAGCACTTGTTTCTCTTCAAACGTCACACCGATGGGAAGTGTTCCACCTGCCCTCAGGAAGACGAAAATGTGCAACATTTCCTCATGGAAATTAGAATGGCCACAAATCTATCCGATATGAGTTCTATGCTTAGCAATCCAGCAAGTGTGGACATCATTTATCGGTGGATTTCCAAGAACAGACATGACTTACTTTAAGCCATTTACAATTTTACTTTCTTTCATTATTCTAACACGTTTCATTATTTTTAATTACTAACACTAACTAAAGTCCGAATCATCTCTGTTATGCAAAGGACTATAATCAAATAAACAAACAAGTTGTGGCGGGGCGACTAGACTGGAGATTTTTTTTGACTCGACCTGGCTATTACGAACTTTTGTGATTGAATTTTATTAGATCTCGTAACACACGAGTGTTATTTAATGTAACGTGTCTGGCGTTCTCGCAAACGCCGCAAAAAAAGGGTTAAAGTCAAATATGTAATCAAAGAAGATTCATCTGCATCTCATCAATATTTAAGCTCTACAACGCTTGGTGTTTTCATTAATTTATTTGAATACATTCTTTTGGAATGGCCCTAGAAGCGCCTAACAATTAACCTACACTTCAACACATTTGGCACTAATTTGAAGTTTTATTATTTAACATAATATAAATATAATGTTTATTTTAATTGCGTTTCATATTTCGACTCGATAGATGGCTGATTAGGCATTGGAAGGGCTTCTTTAAGAACCATTTCAAAAAGTACTTGGTGCACTGCTCATGCCAATTTATTTGAAATTACGCAATCAAATTAATTTTAGTTCAGTTAATAATAATAATGATAGTAATAATAAGAATATTATTATTTCTAGTGGCACGATGAGATTCTCCACTTCAATGACCACACTTTCGCGCTTTCGATAATAGACGCACTATTTTTCTTTAACATTCCTAACAAAAGCTCAACACTCCAGAGTACACATATTGTCCTGAACGATCGAATCGAACCATTATCAGCTTCAAAAACATCTGGCCGTGCAGGTTCCTCAGGCTTTATTTATTTTATTTATTTATTTGATTATAGTCCGTTGCATAACTGAGATGATTTGGCCAGGGCACTAAGCTACTTGAACATCCATTCTTCCCTTATCAGTGGTGTTTTCAATAGCAGATTTTATAAGCCAGAGAAATACCTCGTTAACTTAGGTTAGACGATTACGAATTAGATCTTATGTACTTTTTCTTACAGCCCAGAAAGAGCTTGTGAATGAAATAGACTCGAAGTTCTAGATTCTAGAGTTATTACTTTAAAAATAACCCTTAACTTAACTGTATTTACACAATCGAGATGAAAACATGCATCTGAAATAAGCAGTCCCGCAACAAAAATCTTCGTGTCATCAAATGTCGCCGTCGTCGTCCCTCCTCCTGAAATTCCTCGACTTGCTCTGACACTTTTCCTCGTTCGTCGTCCTCTTCTTGAACTCCATGGGGGGCTTGTTCGATGGGGGCGTGGGCCTCTCTTTCGTCAGATCCAGTTTCTTTTCCTTCGGAACAGCAATGGTTTCGATCTTGATCTTCTTAGTCTGAGGGAGTTGAAGGTCAACGTACTTTTCTGTTTCCCTGTTGGAGAAATTAACGGCGTGGTTTGATATCGGTTAATAATTACAAAAAAAGTTAAATAGTAACGAGATTAAAATCAGTTAATCAGATTAGCATCAAAGTGGTTTGTTGTTAAAGTCAATTTAAAACATTCAAATAATAAATAAAAATGCTTTAAAAGAAGGCTCGTGAAAATATTATGGCATAAATTTTGCGACAATTCAATTAAAAATAACTTTATCGTACTATAAATAGCAGATCGTACGTTAAATAACAAAGGTTTCCACAGATCCACCAGTACAACTTCTGAATATTCAAAAACCGCTAAATTACAACTAAATAACTTATTGCAAATACTAATTGATAAAGGATGATCTAAAAAAAGTTATCGAACAAACAAAACAAACAATAGCGACAGATGCAAAAATGCACAAAAAACTCACTTTGCCGGCTTTACCGTCTGCCACTGTCCGTAGATGTGCGTGTCGTCTCGACCTCTTTTGGCACTCTTCTGGGGAAATAAGTGGTAGATCTGGAATAATAATGACAACGTTAAGTACTGATGTCCACAAGAAAATGGTTTGTGAAAAGTAATTAGAATTTGTCACGAAAAGTTTTTTTGGATTTGGAAAATGGGTTGATAAATGGTTGGTTGACTTGTTATGATTGCAATTTTGAGGTTTTGCAGATTAGATTTGAATAATCTTAACAGGCATTTGCAACCATTTGACATTCAAAAAAAGGAATTTAAAAGATTCAAATTTTAAGGTTAAGCTGAAAAATAAATGGAAAAAGTCTCTCACCTCTCCAGGTATTTCCTCGACCACTGGGAAGGTCCTCTCTGCACTTTCGGAAGGCTGCACAGCAGACTGAGTCGCATCTGGTTGCTCAGCTCCCGTTGTCCTATGATCTCCAAAATATGACGACGACGACGATGCCGGTTGAGCCGAAGTCGAATTGGATGTTGCTTCACTAGAAATTACAGCCTTTTGGTCCTCAAGATTGGATTCTTCATCAGCCTGTGGCAGAGGAATGCTGTCGGAGTCGAGGACGGGATAAACGGGTGCCGTATCGGCGACCTCGTAATTCTGCTGGAAGCTCTGGAAATAGGCTGCGGCCTCTCCGGCCGGCATGTTCGCCATCTGCTTGATGTAGTCGTCGTACTCCTGGGTACCCGGGAGATGCCACGAGGATTCTCCAGTCTTACAGTTCCAGTAATATAAATGTCCATCGTCTGTGGTGACCTCCTGCCAGTCCCCGTGCACCTGCGGAGTAGGAGTTTCTTCTGGCGGGGCGTTAGGGTTGGGCTGCGGGTAAATGGCTTCGCCCTTCTTTTTCTTCGGCTCCTTTTTGTCGGTCGGTTTCTTTTGATGGTTCTGATTGGCCGACGAGTCTGTCCTACCCAAATAAGAGGGGGCTCTCGGAATCTGTATGGCACTTGCTTGTACGCCGTAATGGGCAGCCAGCATCGGGTCTTGTACGAGGTCCTGCTTGAACTTTTTCAGGGCTTCTCTCTCCATCTCAGCCAAATAAGATTTCACCTCCCTGTCATTTTTGGCATCCTCGATTCCTTTCTTTCTCATGTCGTCCAGTTTTCTTTTGACGCTTTCCTGATGTCTTTTGCCTCTCTCGTGGAAGTCCCTGCTGGGCTTGTTGTCTGCCATCCAACATTTGCACAATTCGCAGAAGTACCTCGGGTTACTTTTCCAGTAGTCAGCCCTTGATTCGATAGAAAAAATAAATTAATGTCATAATCGATGTGAATAATTTTAATGAAATCTAATTATAAATTATGATGAAATTCAGAATCTAAATCTGATTTAGTTGATTTATAAACTGATGAAAAATCACAAAATCGAGATTTAATATTATATAAAAATTGTTTAAGCAAACACTTCTTACATTCTTCAATTCTTATGATTTCTTCTTCGTTATGAGAAGCTGTGATGTATTTTTTACCGGTTTTAGTTTATAGCGACTACTTACAAGTTTTTGTTTACATCGATAATTTTACAACGATATTAAAAATCAATAATGGTGGACAATAAAAACTTATAATTTTATTAACGTCTTAATATATATTTATACTTAATATTTATTAATTTTTGATAAATTTGCATTCATTACTTTGTTTTTGCTACCGGAGCTATCGCTAAGTAAGGTAATAAAAAATACTTAAATTATTACACTTAAATTTTTAAAAATATATTTCCATTTTTTAAATCATTTTAAGCAAACTTTATAAAAAAAACATTATTTAATTTAAGTAGTTATTCGTTCAACAGTTTGCAAGAACCTCCTACATTTTAATACTTTTTCGTTCTGTCTTCAAAGCTTCAAATTTCAACATTTACAATCGTTCGGCCTCGGTGAAGATCCAAATTGGAAATTATGGCTTCCACCGCTTCCCTCAAAGTTTGGTAATAGTAGACCACATGAAGCCAACAAAAACTCTTTCGCGCATCTGTCAAACCACATCAGTCAACCATCGATTCAATTTGGGGAGAAACGGAGTTGACTTGACATGGTGTTTAAAAAAAAAAATAATCTAAAAATTGAAATTTGTATATTTTTCCAAACTAAACATTAATAATAGTTAATAGTTAAGTTGATTACTTAAGATAGATGATATGCAATGCTTCTGATATTTCTTACTTACTCGACAGAAAAGATATGGTATTAGAATTCTTTTAATTTATTCTTTTATTATAAGAATAACTTTACGATTTTTGTTTATTTCAAAATTTGTAAACATTTTTTTAAAACGGACAAATCGACCAAAAGTAAAAATTTGAGGAAAATTTAAACTCCCAGTTGAACCACGTCGAGATATTTGGCTACTAAATAAGCATCTTTATTATAATAATATATATTAATCATAATTTCAATCCGATTCTGGTTCAGTGGTCATCCTAGCATCCAGATCATCACCCAAGATGACGTAAGCTATAGTTTGGGCAGTTAGAAATTTAATCTCACAGTCTGAACACGGAACTCTCA
>JAJTWR010000172.1:0-64429 GCA_021613335.1 Whitmania pigra | reverse complement strand
CGGGGTGGTTGCGGTACCCGATCCGCGTCTGGACAAGGTGGCGGCAATTGCCAAATCGGCCAAAAATCGTTCCCAACGCAGTTGGAATTTGTCGATATTGCCGGTCTGGTGCGCGGCGCATCGCGCGGGGAAGGGTTGGGCAACCAGTTTTTGGCCAATATCCGCGAAGTCGATGCCATCGTACATGTATTGCGCTGTTTCATCGACGGCGACGTTACCCATGTCGAAGGTTCGGTCGATCCGTTGCGCGATGCTGAAACCGTTGAAACCGAACTGATGCTTGCCGATCTGACAGTTTGGAGCGACGCGAAAACGGCTTAAGCAAGAAGGCCGCGCTGGCGATAAGCAAGCGCAAGCGCTGATGGCGGTGGTCGCGCCGCTTCTGGCGGCGTTGCGCGAGGGGCGGCCGGCTCGTTCGGTTGCATTCCCCGTTGAGCAGCGGGCGCTGGCCGCATCGCTGCAATTGATCACCGCCAAGCCGGTGCGTATGTCTGCAACGTCAATGAGAGCGATGCGGCGAGTGGTAATGAATGGTCAAGGCGGGTTTTTACCCGCGCCGCGGAAGAGGGGACGGCGGCCATCGTCATTTCCGCCGCTATCGAGGCGGAAGTGGCGCAACTTGGCAGCGAAGAGGAAAAGCAGGAATATCTCGCCACTTTAGGCTTGGAAAGAAACCGGCCTTGCGCGCGTGATTCGCTCTGGCTATCGACTTCTTGGGTTGCTGACCTTTTCACCGTTGGCCCGAAGGAGGCGCGCGCCTTGGACTGTTCACCAAGGAGCCAGGGCCCCGGAATGCGCCGGCGTCATTCATACTGATTTTGAAAAGGGTTTCATTCGCGCTGAAACGGTCGCTTATGAGGATTTCGTTGCCTGCAACGGTGAAGCCGGCGCCAGGGAGGCGGGGTAAAATGCCCTGGAAGGCAAGGATTATGTCAGCCAGGATGGCGATATCTTCCATTTTTCGCTTTAACGTGTGAACCTCTCGGTCTGCATCGCCAGACGGCAATGTTGCTTCATGGCGTTGGTCGGGTCGGCGTAACCTGGCCGTTCGGCAATATCCTTCGAATGTTTGCCATGGAAACATATACGCGCAAGCTTTCGAATTCGGCCTTGCATGAGAGGCATGAACAGACGATCCGTCTTTGGGAGACGGGTTTGCGAGGCGGTCTGTCTGGTTGCGATGCCTCATTGGCATGGCAGATGACCTCATCGACCTTTTTCACGATATCATCTCCTCCTATCGACGGCTTACAGTGCGGATTGGCCAGTTCCGCGGCGGTCAGGATACGCTCTTCAACGAGCTGGACACCTCCGGAAACCTGATTTTTAAGGATCTTTGGTTGAGGAAGGGCTGTTTTTTTGGCATAAGTCGGGTGAAGAGGACGATGTTTCTGGGGTTTGCGAGGCGACTTTACCTCGTTTTCCCTTGTTCCCCAGGGTCAGACGGGGTTCATTTTTTCCAACCAGCGCCAGCGTTTCATGTTGTAAGCCATGTTGGCCAGTGTGATGGTCGCCTCTGCTCTTGCTTTTTCCGATGGTTCGGATGAAGAGACTCATGCGATCTTTCTGTTCGGCGAAGACGCGCTCAACGCGGGCGCGGATTTTGGACTTCACCGCATTGGCCCTCGCTGTGGCCTTGCTCATCGGTCTGCCCTTTGGTTTCTTGCGATGGATGCGGCTGACCTTGCCATGATCAAGCAGAAATTCCTCGTTGCTCTTTGAGCGGTATGCCGTATCGGCCCATACATCCGAGGCTGTGTTCCGGGCAATCAGCCCCTCTCGCAGCCGCGCTCCATCCGCGGCGGCGGCATCCGTGACGAGGCAGCGGCGGATGATACCATGTCGGCGGTCAATGGAAATGTGGCTTTTGCAGCCAAAGACCGGGGTCGCGATATCGATCTGCGCCGTCCCATCCTCTTTGGGCCTGGCTTTGGAGAGTTTCATCGTCCAGCGAGCCTCTCGATCCTTCTGCCAATTTGGCCGGCCTGTCCTTCCATGCTTCCCTTCCATGCTTCGGGGATTTGACCGGCTTTGATCGCCTCTTTCCCGCTTCTTTGTTGCGCTGGGTGGGGCTGCCACCAGCGTCGCCGTCAAAATGATCTTGCCGCCATGGCAAGATGCCTGCATCGGAAATCAGGTCGTGTCCCCATCCGTGGTGTAGGTGATCAGTTGTCACTAGCGATCTCCGGGTAGGGTCGGGTTGCGAGACGCGCACCTAACCAGAGGATCACCGATGACCAACGAGATGATGAGCCTTCGCACGCTGGTGGAGAAGACCCCCGACGCGGATATCCTACGCGAGATGATCGGCTTTGCGGCCAAGCGCCTGATGGAGATGGAGGTCGGCAGCCTGACGGGCGCCGGCTACGGCGAGAAGAGCCCCGACCGGCTGGCGCAGCGCAATGGCTACCGGGACCGGGCCTGGGAGACACGCGCCGGAACCGTCGAGCTGCGCATCCCCAAGCTGCGCCAGGGAAGTTACTTCCCTGGCTTCCTGGAGCCGCGGCGGCTGGCCGAGAAGGCCCTGACAGCCGTGATCCAGGAAGCCTACGTCCAGGGTATCTCGACGCGCTCGGTCGATGATCTCGTCAAGGCGCTGGGCATGAGCGGCATCTCGAAGAGCCAGGTCAGCCGGCTGTGCGAAGAGATCGACGGCAAGGTGAAGGCCTTCCTCGAGCGGCCGATTGAGGGCGACTGGCCCTATCTGTGGGTCGATGCGACTTACGTGAAGGTGCGCCAAGCCGGGCGCATCGTCTCGGTGGCCGTCATCGTGGCGGTCGGGGTGAACACCGACGGCCGGCGCGAGGTGCTGGGCATGGATATCGGTCCATCGGAAGCCGAGACGTTCTGGACAGCCTTCCTGCGCAAGCTGGCGCGACGCGGCCTGCGCGGCGTGAAGCTTGTCGTCTCGGATGCCCACGAGGGCCTCAAGGCCGCTGTGTCGAAGGTTTTGACCGCCACCTGGCAGCGCTGCCGGGTGCACTTCATGCGCAACGCCCTTGCCCATGCGGGGCGCAGCGGCCGGCGCGTCGTCTCCGCCTTCATCGCCACGGCCTTCGCCCAAGATGACGCCGAGGCGGCGAGCGCCCAATGGAGGCGCGTCGCCGACCAGATCCGCCCCAAGGTCTCCAAGCTTGCCGCCTTGATGGACGAGGCGGAGCCCGATGTGCTGGCCTACATGAGCTTTCCGCCGCAGCACCGCACCAAGCTGCACTCGACAAACCCGCTGGAGCGTCTCAATGGCGAAATCAAGCGGCGCACCGAGGTCGTCGGGATCTTCCCCAACGAGGCCGCTATCGTCCGCCTCGTCGGCGCGATCCTGCTCGAACAGAACGACGAGTGGGCCGTGCAACGCGCCCGCTATATGACGCTGGAAACCATCGCTCCTTTCGGCGATGATCCCACCGTCATCCTGCCCGTCGCGGCAGCCTGACCGGTTCGGCGCTGCCCCAGGACGCTGCCCAAGCTCGGCCACCTACACCACGGATGGGGACAGGACCGTCTTGGGCGGACCGTATTCCTTGGGGTATCGCGCCAGCGGCAATCCATTGAGGAAGAACAAAGATTGATACCGCTGAGAACGCGGCCGGTTCGTCAACGCGGGCAATCCCATGCCGATAAGGAAAATATGGCGAAATCCGCGCATCTGAGCCTCGGTCAACCAAATAAATCACTCAGCCCAGATCCTCCTGTAACTTCCATTGTTGCAACGAACTCAATGCAATTCAAGTAAATTAATGGGTCCTAAACTTGGCAATAGCGATGACTTGAAACCGCTCGCAAACCCAGGCATGCTGGCGCACTTAGCCTTATTCACGGATGACTACGCCGCTTCCCAAAATGGCGGTTACGCCGCTGGAACGATCCTAGAGAGGTCCAGGAGCTTTCGCACGGAACGAAGGGCTAAAGGGAGTAGCGGGGGATCAATGCCCCAGATAGCGGATGGCGGCCAGCAGAACGCTGGTTACGACGATCAACATGCCGCCAAGCTTGATCGTCGTCCGTTGCTCAAGAACAACGAGATCGCTCTTGATCTCGACCTTGGCTGCTTCCACATCGGCGATCACAGAGTCGATCTTCTTCTCAAGCCGGTGTTCGCTGGCCTGAATATCGGCCTTGAGTTCGGCTTTGACGGCGGCAATTGTCGTTCTTGAGCTCGGTATTGACGGCAACAAGATCGCTTTTGGTGGCAAGCTCGGCCCTCGCCATGGCTTCGACCATGCAGCCGTCATCGCTTGCGCTTGCTCAGGCGTGAAGTTTCCCGCCTGAAGCTGGTTGGCAAATTTCAAGGTATCGAAGGCAACGATGCTCATGAGGCTAGCATAACCCGGCCCCCCTCGTCGCAAGTTCGGGTATGAGGGAGAAAATCATGACTGAATCAGCCCCTATTCCCGTCGAGGCTTTGGCGCGAGTCGCTTGGCTCGATGAGGCGCGAAAGGAACGTGCGCGACGCAAATACGCCCGACTTGGCCCTTAAAACATGGCGTGACCAGGAGCATGAGGAAAAGCGTCGGCGTCTCGATCGCGCTGCCATGGTTCATGGCGTCAATCGTGAAAAACTTCAGCGATCATGCAAGCGAGGGGATGAGAAGCTATGGCAATCCATGACCACTCCGACGCTCCTTAACGCTCGCGGATCCCGAAACTCTACTCATCGGCTTCAGTCATGCCGACAATCGAGGAAGACGCGCGCGCTCAACGGTCGCACACCCTGTCAGCTGGGCACCTCCGGAAACTGGCGTTGGCGACGATTTTATGATTCAATTGTCTGTATCGGTAGATGGATGGAGGCCTTGATGAAGGGTCAGGTTGGTTTCTGGGATTTCGAACACAGCCTTGAAGCTCTGTCGGCGGAAGGTGATCCGCTGGAGAAACTGGAGCGAACGGTCTGCTTCGAGCAGTTTCGCCCGGCTCTGAGCAAGGCGGTTCGGCGTTTCCGACCCCTCGAAAGGGGGACGCCCCGGGTTCGATGTGGCGCTGAAGTTCAAGATGCTGGTCTTGCAGGTGCAAGATCGCCTGACCTGGCTTCGGTTCTGCGGTTTGCGTCCCGGCGAAGCGGTTCCCGACGCCAACACGCTGTGGGATTTTCGCGAGGCGCTGATCACGGCCAGGCGCTGGACCGGCTGTTTCAAAACCTCGATCAGACGATTTCCGATGCAGGCTATCTTGCCATGGGCGGCCAGATCATTGACGCGACGCTGGTGGCAGCCCCACGCCAGCGCAACAAAGACAGCGGAAAGAGGCGATCAAAGCCGGTCAAATCCCCGAAGCATGGAAGGGAAGCATGGAAGGACAGGCCGGCCAAATTACAGCAGAAGGATCGAGAGGCTCGCTGGACGATGAAACTCTCCAAAGCCAGGCCCAAAGAGGATGGGACGCCGCAGATCGATATCGCGACCCCGGTCTTTGGCTACAAAAGCCACATTTCCATTGACCGCCGACATGGTATCATCCGCCGCTGCCTTGTCACGGATGCCGCCGCCGCGGATGGGACGCGGCTGCGAGAGGGGTTGATTGCCCGGAACACAGCCTCGGATGTATGGGCCGATACGGCATACCGCTCAAAGAGCAACGAGGAATTTCTGCTTGATCATGGCAAGGTCAGCCGCATCCATCGCAAGAAACCAAAGGGCAGACCGATGAGCAAGGCCACAGCGAGGGCCAATGCGGTGAAGTCCAAAATCCGCGCCCGCGTTGAGCGCGTCTTCGCCGAACAGAAAGATCGCATGAGTCTCTTCATCCGAACCATCGAAAAAGCAAGAGCAGAGGCGACCATCACTCTGGCCAACATGGCTTACAACATGAAACGCTGGCGCTGGTTGGAAAAAATTGAAACCCGTCTGACCTGGGAACAAACAAGGAAAACGAGGTAAAGTCGCCTCGCAAACCCCAGGAACATCGTCCTCTTCACCCGACTTATGCCAAAAAATAGCCCTTCCTCAACCAAAGATCCTTAAAAATCAGGTTTCCGGAGGTGTCCATTTGCCAATTCGGTCAGCAGCGAGCGGCCGGCCCTCTCGAACGGTTGTTCGAGCGCGCCGGCGAAATTTGCAATTTCGCTACCTGTGCGGGCGCTCAGGTCATGTATCTCGACCGCGTCGAAGCGCAATGGCCGTTGCGCATCCATCTGGAGAGCGGTTCACGGGTTCCAATCCATTGTACGGCAAGCGGCAAGCTGTTTTTATCCGCCATGCAACCGGGGCCGCGCCGACGTATTCTGAGCATTTTGGAGATGAAGCGCTTTACGCCCAATACCCTGACCGACATTTCAGCCCTTGAACGCGAATACGCGCTGATCGAGGAACGCGGCTACAGCATTGACGATCAGGAATTTCTCGAAGGGCAATGCGCCATCGCTTGCCACCGCCCGCTGCCGCGTTTCACGCTGGAACCAGCGATCGCCCCGCTTCCCCATCTCTACGAGGCAAGCGCGCTCCTGTTTTTGACCTTGCCCGCCTGAGAACCGGCCAATAACGCCATCAGCGCATCGTCGCGCGGGTATGGTGGCGCTGGTTGTGTAACAGGGCGGTGAAAGAGCGCTGCATATCGCCGATATGCAGCGCATGCGCCTGACCGGCGGCAACCGCCAGCGCCACCGCTTCGCCTGGAGAGCGCGCTGACGCCGTCGCCTGCGATCACCGCCGCTAGCGCGGACTCGTTGGAGGGAAATTCCAGAACAACCTTTAGCTGTTTCAACGATACACCATGCCGGGTCAGATGCGCCTCGAAACCGGCGCGCGTGCCCGAACCGGCCTCACGCAAAATCCAGCGCAGCGCGCAATAATCGCCAGAGGGAATGGATCGACGCCCGGCCAGCGGGTGCCGTGCGCTAATGACCAGCGCCATCTCATCCTCGGCAACAGTGCAGGCGGCAAGGTCCGGTTGCGCCACGCTTCCCTCGACAACGCCAAGATCGGCAGCGCCGTCCAGCAACGCGCGCGTCACCTGGGCGGTATTGCCAACCGTCAAAGCAATTTCAACCTTGGATGCTCTTCCTGCATACGAACCAGGCGCGGCGGCAGCCAGTAGCTGGCAACCGTCTGGCTAGCATGAATGCGCACCCGCCCCATCGTGTCGCGGTTCCAGTCGCTCAAGGCCAGGCGCGCGGTTTCGGCGCGGGCGAGCACGGCTTGCGCTCGGCAACGAACAGGCGGCCTGCCTGGGTCAGGGCGATCCGGCGCCCGATGCGGTCAAACAGCAGGACCCCATGGGCCGCTTCCAATGCCGCGATCGACGCGCTGACCGCCGATTGGGTCAAATTGAGGGCGTCGGCAGCCCGGGTGATGTGCTCGGTTTGTGCAACCGCGAGAAAAATCCGTAGCTGCTCGAGGGTCATTTCAGCCTCTTCATCGAAAAAATCGATTATTTCAATAAAAATAACACGTTTGACTTATCGTTAAAACCAGCAATCCTGTAATGGCTCGTTTACCATGTGGGTTTCGCGATGACGGTTCACCCGCGCCTTGACGCCGAACGAAAAGACGATCCGCACGTCTTAAGAGAGGCGCGCAACGGTTTCATGCCGCTGTTTTTTCGACCGTCTTCCTGGATTGGCGCTCACTTCCGCCATTGCCGCGACAGCGTCATCCTGCAAGGTTTGTCGGGTATTGCCGCTCTCAGCCCGCTGCTGATCGCCATGGCGCTTGGCGTGGCGCTGCGAGCCATGTCGGGCCGATTCCATCGGCCAGGATCGGGATCGTTTTTTCCTTACGGCGCGTTCCTGCGCTTTGCCATCGTTCTCTGCGGGGCCTGCATGCTGACCGTCTGGCAGGTGATGAATATCGGCGCGACCGGCTTTGCCATTATCGTGACCACGCTTATCGCCAGCTTCGTATTCACCAATCTTGCCGGACGGCTATTGGGAATCGACCGGCGGCTCACGGAGCTGATCGCCTCGGCACCTCGATCTGCGGCGCTTCGGCGGTCATTGCCGCCAACACCGGTGACGCGCGCGCCAGAAGCGAAGACGTGGCTTTATGCCATCGCCTGCGTGACGGTATACGGCACGATGGCCATGTTGCTGTTGCCTGACGCTGGCAACCGCGTTCGAGCTCGAAGCGCAAAACTTACGGCTTGTGGATGGGGGCGACGATTCATGAGTAGCGCAAGCCGTAGCCGCCGCTTTCCAGGGCGGCGACGCTGCGGGCCAGGCCGGTACGGTGGCCAAATTGAGCCGCGTCATGCTGCTTGCGCCGTTGATTCTGACGCTTGGCCTGTTCAAGATGCGCCGGCAAACGGCAGAGATCGCGCGCGGCAAAGATTCCCGTCCCTGGTTCGTGTTCGGTTTCATCGCCACGCTCGCTCTCAACAGCGCGATTGGCTGCCTGCGGACCTTCAGCGCGCAATCGCGATTGCCGCCAGTTTTCTGTTGGCCGTTTGCCTTGGAAAGGCGATGGGGCTGGAAACCGATATCGCCAAATTGCGCGCCAAGGGCGCTGCGCCATTCCTGCTTGGCTTTCTGTCGTCCGCCTTCATCGCTTCGTTCGGGCTGGGGTTGACCGCCGTTTTTGCCGTTTGAGCGACCGGGGATGGGCGAGAGCGAAAAAAACATCCCTTGCGCGCGATTTAAGGGGTAGTCTTGCCAGCTTTCGAACGGGCAGAAGGGATCTTTCATGGCCAATGTGACACAAGAGCTGCAAACGCTCTTGATGCAGCATTCTTTGTCGGATGCGCGGCTTCTCGCCGCCACGCAAACGGCATCCGACTATCGTATCCTGCCAGAGGCAACGGTGCTGAAAATCGGCGGACAAAGCATCATCGACCGCGGCCGGGCAGCTCTTTATCCGCTGATCGATGAAATCGTCGCCGCCCGCAAGACGCATAAGCTTCTGATTGGCACCGGCGCCGGCACCCGCGCCCGGCATCTTTATTCCATCGCCGCCGATCTCGATCTGCCAGCGGGCGTGTTGGCGCAGCTTGGTTCCTCGGTCGCCCGGCAAAACGCCGCCATGCTGGGGGATTTATTGGCCAAATACGGTATCCCGGCGGTCGAGGATGCCGGCTTGTCGGTCGTGCCGCTGAGCTTGCCGGAAATCCATGCCGTCATTTTCAGCGGGATGCCGCCCTACGCATTGTGGATGCGCCCGGCCGCCGAAGGGGTGATCCCGCCTTATCGCACCGATGCCGGTGCTTTCTGGTCGCCGAACAGTTCGGCTGCCGGGCGATGATCTATGTCAAGGATGAGGACGGGCTTTACACCGCCAACCCCAAAACCGCGAAAAATGCCGTCTTTATTGACAAAATTTCCGTGCAGGAGATGAAAAGCAGGGGGTTGCAGGATTCGATCCTCGAGTTCCCCGTGCTCGATCTGCTCGAATCCGCGCGCCATGTTCGCCAGGTTCAGATCGTCAACGGTCTGGTTCCCGGCAATCTGACCCGGGCGCTGGCCGGCGAGGCTGTCGGCACCATCATCACCGCGCGCTAAGGATTATCGACCATGTCGCACTCTCACAATGACATCAAGCATGTCGCCTCGCCTTTGGCTCGCCAGACCCTGCAAGATGGCGATCTGACCCGCCCGGTCGCCGGCAAGCGCCCGATCCGCCTGCTGCCCTGGCTGCAGGCGATCAAGATCGGCGGCGCGTCGATCATGGATCGCGGAGCCAAAGCGATTCTGCCGCTCGTCGAGGAAATCCGTTCAATTCTACCCGAACACCGGTTGTTGATTTTGACCGGCGCCGGCATTCGCGCCCGCCATCTTTACAGCGTCGGCTTGGATCTGGGTTTGCCGGTCGGTTCGCTCTCGCCGCTTGCCGCCAACGAGGCCGGGCAGAACGGCCATATCCTTGCCGCCCTGCTGGCGTCGGACGGGGTTTCTTATCTCGAACACCCGACCGTTGCCAACCAATTGGCCATTCATCTTTGCGCCGCGCGCGCGGTGGTCAGCAGCGCTTTCCCCCCCTATGGCCATCATGAGTTTCCGCTTTCGCGCCTGCCCTATCATCGCGCCGATGCCGGCGCTTTTCTGCTGGCCGACGCCTTGGGAGCCGCCGGCTTGACCATCGTTGAGGATGTCGATGGGGTTTACACCGCCGATCCCAACGACCCGGGCGATGAACAAGCGCAATTGCTGCCCGAGATCGGCCTTGCCGATTTGGCAAGCCATCGCGCGACGCTCCCCTTCGATCCGGCATTGGTCGAAGCGATGGCCACCGCCCGCCATCTAAAGCGGGTGCAGTTGATAAATGGCTTGAAACCAGGACGCCTGACCCGGGCATTGCGCGGCGAGCATGTCGGCACGATCCTCCATACCGGTGCGCGGGCAGCCTGATCGGCTACGGGCGGCTACGGGCGGGCGCTTTTCCGACGCGCCGTCGGAGCCAGATTTTCGAAATAGATATAGAGGACCGGGGTGATATAAAGCGTCAATAGCTGCGACAGAATTAGCCCGCCAACCACCGCGATACCGAGCGGCTGGCGCAATTCGGCGCCGGCCCCATGACCCAGGGCGATGGGTAACGCCCCCATGATCGCAGCCATGGTGGTCATCATGATCGGTCGAAAACGCAGAGAACAGGCGTTGAGGATCGCTCGCTCGGCGTCGGTTTCGCCATTGGTCCGCTCAGCGATGGCGAAATCGATCATCATGATGGCGTTTTTCTTGACGATGCCGATCAGCATGACGATGCCGATGACCGCGATGACGCTGAGATCCATATTGAACAGCCACAGCGCGATCAAGGCTCCCAACCCCGCCGCCGGCAGACCCGACAAGATGGTGATCGGGTGGATGAAGCTTTCATAGAGCATACCCAGAACGATGTAGATCACCGCCATGGCGACAAGCAGCAGGATCGGCAGATCGCGGGTCGATTTCTCGAAAGCCTGGGCGCTGCCTTGAAACGAGGTAGTCAAACTTGCCGGCAAGCCGATGTCGCGTTCAACCTGGCGGATCTGCTCAACCGCCTGGCCAAGCGGCACGCCAGGCGCTAAGCTGAACGACACGGTAACGGCCGGCGCTTGCCCCAGCCGGTTGACCGAGAGCGGACCGGTTGCGCGCGTCACCGTGGTCAAGGAGGCAAGCGATACCAGAGAACCGCTGGCGGAGCGAACGTGCAGGCGGTTCAATCCCTCCAGATCCTGCCGGTAGCGCGGGTCGGTTTCCAGAACGATCTGATAATGATTGGTCGCCCCATAGATGGTTGCCGCCTCGCGACCGCCAAACGCGCCATAAAGGCTGGCGCGAATCTGATCGGCGGCTACATTCAAGCTGTTGGCGCGATCGCGATCGATCGTCACCCTTGCAACAGGCAAACGGATCTGTAAATTGCTCGAAACATCCAGAAAAATCGGGATTTTGCGCAAACGCATCTCCAACTGCGGCGCCCATTCGTAGAGCTTGTCCAGATTTTGGCCTTGAACGATATATTGATACAAACCGCCCGATCCTTGCGTCGCCCCGGCGATCGTTAAGCTTGGGATGGGCGACAGGCGAACGTCGATTCCCGGCACGTCGGCCGCGCGCAAGCGCAACTGCTGGACGATCTGAAGAATATCAGTCTGTTTTTCTCTCAAGCCTTTGGGTTTCAGCCCGACAAAAATAAAGCCGTTATTGCTTCCCCCCGCGCCAGCCGTTGAATTGACCACCTCGACATCCGGGTGCTGACCGATGAGGCTGGCAACGATCTCCTGCAGTTCGGCCATCGCCGGAAAACTGATATCCTGCGGTCCTTCCAGCCAAACGCGGATCAGACCGGTATCGTCGATCGGGAAAAACCCCTTGGGCATGGCGCTATAGCCCCAGATGGCGCCGCCAACGGACGCCAGGGTAAGCAGCAAGACGCCGCGTTTATGCTTCAAGGTGAAACGCAGGCTTAGCGCATAGCCTTTGAGCATGGCCAAAAATCCGGCTTCCAGCAGGCGGCTCAACCGGCCTTCGCGGTCGTCGGCGCGCTGCAAACGCAAGAAGCGGCTGCACATCATCGGGGTCAAGGTCAGCGAGACAAAGCCGGAAATCAGGATCGCCAGGCTGATGGTAATGGCGAATTCGCGAAACAACCGCCCGAGCACATCCTGCATGAACAAAATCGGGATGAACACCGCCACCAGCGACACGGTGATGGAGACGATGGTAAAGCCAATTTCCCTGGCCCCCTTGATTGCCGCCTCAAAGGGGGACAGGCCCTTTTCGATATGGCGGACAATGTTTTCCAGCATGACGATCGCGTCATCGACGACAAAGCCAACCGCGAGCGGCAGCGCCATCAAGGACATATTGTTCAAGCTGAAATCCAGAAGATACATGCCGGCAAAGGCGCCGATCAGCGAAAAGGGCAAAGCCAGCGCCGGGATCAGCGTTGCCGATGCCTTGCGCAAGAACAAAAAAATCACCAGAACGACCAGCGCCACCGTCAGGCCAAGGGTGAATTCAACCTCCTTGACCGAAGCGCGGATCGAAACCGAGCGATCGTTCAGGATATTCAGTTCGATTGTCGGCGGCAGATCGGCGCGAAAAGCTGGCAGCAGATCTTTTATCGCATCGACGATCTCGACGGTATTGGCGTCATGCTGGCGTCGAACGGCCAGCATGATTGCTCTCTTGCCATTATACCAGGTGGCGATCTTGTCATTTTCCACCGAATCGACGATCCTGGCGATATCGTCCAACCTGACCGGCGCGCCATCGTGCCAGGCAACGATCAGGGAACGAAAGCTGGCGGCATCGACCGGCGGGTCAGCGGTTTGCAGAACGAATTGCTGCCGCGGGCCCGACAATATGCCAAGCGGCGAAATCGAGCTTGCAGCGCTCAGGGCTTTTTGCACCTCCTCGATGGCGATGTTGCGCGCCGCCATGGCCTCCGGGTCGGTCTGGACCCGCACGGCATATTTCTGGCCGCCATAGATCAGCACCTGCGCCACGCCGGACAAGGTCGACAAGCGCTGGGCAATCGCCGTATCGGCGTATTCATGGATCTGGTATAAGGGCAAGGTGTCGGAGTTCAGCGATAAAAACAGAATCGGATCGTCTGCCGGGTTGACCTTGCGAAACGAGGGGGGAGCGGTCATTTCCTTGGGCAGGCGGCGTTGCGCAGCGGAAATCGCCGATTGCACATCCTGAGCGGCGGCATCGATATTCCGGTTGAGGTCGAATTGCAGAGTAACCTGGGTTTGCCCCAAGGTGGAGCGCGACGAGATCGAGGCGATTCCGGCAATGGTGGAAAATTGCCGTTCCAGCGGCGTTGCCACCGACACCGCCATGGTTTGCGGGCTGGCGCCGGCAAGCTGCGCTTCCACCGAGATGGTCGGCGCATCGGTGCGCGGCAAAGCGGCAACCGGTAATTGCCGGTAGCCAACGATCCCAAACAGCGACAATGCCGCCATCAGCAAGGTGGTCATGACCGGACGGCGGATACAGACTTCGGACAAGTTCATGGCGCTTGTCTCGATTGCGGCCAGGAAGCGCGGACCGGCGGAGTGCGCGGCTCAATTCTGGCGCCCGGAAACAAGCGCATCTGGCCTTCGACCACCACCATTTCGCCTTCCTGCACCCCGGACCCGATCACCGCCCGTTCGCCGGCATAACGCAAGACGGTAACCGGGCGCAGCTCCACTTGGTTGTCCGGCTTGACGACATAGAGATAAGACGCCTGCTGCCCGCTTTGCACCGTCTGGCTCGGCACGATCAACGCCCCGGCTTCAACCCCAAGACGCACTGTAACCGGCACGAACATGCCAGGCCACAGCGCGCCGTCAGGGTTGGCAAAACGAGCCTTGACTCGAAACGTGCCGCTGCTGGAATCGATGCTGTTGTCGAGGAAATCGACAGCGCCTTCGAGCTGGCCCTTGCCTGGCGCCTCGGCTGTCAGCGTCACGCCGCGGGCAGCGATGGCAGCGCGCAACTGCGGAAAATAGCGTTGCGGCACAGCAAAGATCAGGTTGACCGGTTTGATCTGATTGATCACCACGAGTGGCGCTGCCTCATTTGCGCGCGCAATATTGCCTTTAGTCAAATTGATGCGCCCGGTTCGTCCGTCGATTGGGGCAAGGATGCGGGTATAGGAGAGTTGAACCTTCAGCCCCTCGACATTCGCCTCGTTCGCCTTGACGGTGTTTTCGGCCGATTGCACCAGCGCCATCGCATCATCGAGCTTCTGCCGGGCGACAAAATCCGAGCGCGCCAGGGACTGATAACGGTTGGCATCGCGGGTGGCATTGCTCAAGGTAACGCGATCGCGCGCCAAATTGGCCTCCGCCTGACGGATCTGCGCTTCGATGGCGCGGGCATCCAGGCTGAACAGCGCATCGCCGGCTTTAACCTCGTCGCCTTCGGAAAAATGGATCTGAAGGATGGCGCTATCGATGCGCGAACGCACCGACACGCTTTGCGATGCCTGCACCGATCCAACGGCAACGATCTCGATTGGAATATCCGCCCGCCGCACGCGATCCACCAGCACCGATACGGCGCGAGCGTTAACCGGCGGCTTTGGGGCCCCAGCCGCCGTCTCCTGGTTCTGGGCCGGGCTGAACGCCAGGGGCAACGCCCCAAGATAGTCCGCCAAACCATACGCGCCGCCGCCGACCGCCAAAATCGCCCCTGACAGCCAGGCGATCCGATAGATTTTTTTATGCCCTCTCCCGGTGTCCCATGCTGATGGTGACATGAGATCCGCATCGAGAACAGAGTTTGATACCCCTAAGGCGTATCGCCTCAGGGAGTGATCATAGGCCAATACGATCCAACAGCGGATAGAGCTGGTTATCCTCACGACGGATGCGGTCATGCAGAGTCCTGAGTAAGGAGCGGGTATCCCGGCGAAAACCCTGCGGATCGGCAAGAATCTCTAGGTTCGGCCACCGGCGCAGATACTCGTCGAATGCGGTTCGGATGTGTCCCATTTCCTGCTGAAAGCTGAAAGCTGTTTTTCTTATTTTCTCATCGTTATGTTTCAATAGTCTTGGGTAGAGAGAATTATCTTCTATTGCCAGATGAGTGCGCAATTTGCCGGCGATAGCGGACAAAAGCGCGCGAATGGAGGGAGCATCCAAACTGGAGACATTGTCAGCAATGGCATTGGACAGCTGGGTTGCCTGCGTAAGCAATTCCTCATGTTGGATACGATATTGCGCAGTTGGCGTTTTCTTGATCATGGTAGGAAACCTTTCTTAAGTTTAGGATTTTATCAAATGTCGACGCCGAACCTATTGTGTGAGGTAAGCGGCAAATGTGTTTTAGCAAATGCAACGGAAAAGAAGAAACGAAAAAAAAACCTACAAAGGTCGGTAAAAGCCCGGTCGTACTTCCCAGGAGCCGGGATCTGATCTCGGGGAGGATTATGATAATATAATGATTATCTAATTTTTATGAAGTATCTAAATTATCGATTGTTTCGGCAATCAGATGATCAACCACCGCGCACAGCGCGTCATGATCGCTGACGCCCTGTGCCAAAGCTTGGCGGTAGATCCGACGCTGCCGGTCAGCGCTCGTGCCGCCGGCAACAATGGCGCGCAGTCGCGCCAACTCCGCATGGCAGCCGAAATATTCGGCGTCCTCGCGCAGCTCTTCGAGCAATTCCTCAACCAGATCGGCCATCGGCACCATCTGACCCCGGCCGAAATCGACCAGACCTTCCTCGGTTCCATAGCGTTGGGCTCGCCAGCGATTCTCGTTGATCAGCATGTGGGGATAAAGCCGCCAACGCTGATTGGCCCGACGCAGGCGCCACAGCATGCGCAGCAAACAACGAAACAAAGCCGCCAAAGCAATGGTATCGTCCAGCCGGGTCGGAATATCGGTGATGCGCAGTTCCAGTGTGGGAAAATGCGCTGAGGGGCGCAGATCCCACCATAAATTGCTGGCGTCCTCGATCAGCCCAGCCTCGATCAGGGTGCGGACATGGCGCTGATATTCGCCCCAGCTGTCGAAACGCTCTGGCAGGCCGGTGCGCGGCAGGCCGTTGAAAACCGACAAACGAAAGCTCTTCAAGCCGGTATCCGCTCCACGCCAGAAGGGCGAGGAAGCGGACAGGGCCAGAAGATGCGGCAGAAAATAGCTGGCCTGATTCATCAAATCGATGCGCAGATCCGGGTCCTGGATGCCGATATGCACATGCATACCGCAAATGACCAGCCGCCGTCCGACCATTTGCAGATCGCGCGCGAGAACGGAGTAGCGTGGACCCTCGGACGGTTTCTGGACATTCCACTGCGCAAATGGATGGGTAGCGGCGGCAATGGGCGCCAGATCGTATTCACCAGCCAGATCGGCCACCGTACGGCGCAGCAATGCCAGATCGGCTCGCGCCTGGCCAAGAGTGTCGCGCACCCGGGTTCCGACTTCAATTTGGGCTTTGAGAAATTCCGGGCTCACCTGCTCGGCCAGCTGCGCCTTGCAGCGCTGCATCAAGGCCGCTGGCGGTTCGATTGCCAGATCCCGGCTCGACCGGTCGACCAGATGATATTCCTCCTCGATTCCCAAGGTAAAAAGAGGCGATGACGCCATCAGGCCAACCCCTGCAGAATTGGCGTGAGCGCATGATGCAATCGCCGCGCCCAGGCGCGCTGCCCGGCTGGCCCGGCAATGAGATCCTGGCGAATTTCCAACAGCACATGGGGCAGGCCGGGGGGTTCGGCGTGCCTTGGCAAGGTATAGCCATGAGCGTCGCGACCCGAATAGGGCTGGTTATCGCCAACGCACAGATCCTCGCGCCGCAAGGCTTGGATGAGCGGTCCGGCGATGCGGTTGTCGCGGTTCCACAGCACCCCAACCTCCCAAGGGCGGACAAAGCCGGCCATTACCGGCGTGCAGGAATGAATGGACAAAACCGCCGGTTGAATGCCTTGCGCTTGAAACCCGCTCAGCCGGTTGGCGATCGTCTGGTGATAAGGGGTGAAAATCTCGTCGATGCGCGCTTGACGCTCAGCGGCGCTGACCTGACGATTGCCAGGGATCGGCGTCCCATCGCTTATCGGCGGTATCGAGGTAGGATCGCCTGGCCGGCGGTTGCAATCGATCACCAACCGCGAATAGCCCGACAGGATCAGCGTGGCGTCAAAGGCTTCGGCGAGATCGCGCGCCAAGCCCGCCGCACCGATATCGTAACCGATATGGCGTTGACGCTCACAAGCCTCGACCCCCAAGCCGGCAAGGCGCAGCGGTATTGCCGGCGCGGCATGGTCGCACAGCAAAAGCAGGGGCGCCTGGCTTGCGGGGTTGACGATCATCGCCGCCGGCGGATCGTCGAGACCAAGAAGAGAAAAATACGGTACAGTCATGATCGGGTGGAAATGTTACAATCGCCGGCTGGAACTGTCATCCATCGAGGTTAAGGGAAAAGCGAAATGCCACGTTTTGCCGCCAATCTGGACTGGCTGTTTCAAGAAATCGCCATCGGCAGGCGGTGCGCCGCTGCCCGCCAGTCTGGTTTTTCCGCGGTTGAGATTCCATTCCCCTATGACCGGCCGGCGGACGAATGGGCCAACGATTTGACGTCCTTGGGATTGGGGTTGGCGCTGATCAATGCGCCGCCCGGAAATTGGGCCGCCGGCGAGCGCGGTCTTGGCGCTGTGCCAGGGCGGGAAGAGGCGTTCATGGCAGCGCTGGAGCGCGCGATCGCTTATGCCCGTCATCTTGCCTGTCCGCTCTTGCATGTAATGGCGGGGATCAGCGATGGCAGCGCTGTCGCCGAAGCCGTCTATCGCGCCAATCTTGCCCGCGCCGCCGATCGTGCCGCCGATGCCGGGTTGATTGTGACCATCGAACCGATCAACCGGCGCGACGTGCCAGGATATCATCTGACCCGCTCGGATCATGCGGCCGACATCGTTTCTGCCCTTGGCCGGCCGAACTTGCGGGTGCAATTCGACCTTTACCACGCCCAAATCACCGAAGGCGATCTGTCCGGACGGCTGACGGCGCTGCTTCCAATCCTTGCTCATATCCAGATCGCCGGTTATCCCGGTCGCCACGAACCCGACCGGGGTGAAATTCATTATCCCTATCTGTTCGAGCTACTCGACGATCTGGGCTACCCCGGCTGGGTCGGGTGCGAATATCGACCGGCAGCCGATACGTTATCGGGGCTTGGGTGGTTGAAGCCGTCAGCGCGCTAATCCTGCCGGTTTATTGCCGCCGGCCGCCCAATCCAGCAGTTCGACCGTGTGAAGAACGGGAATCCTGGCGCCGGCACGCAACTGCGCGATACAGCCGATATTGCCCGCAGCAACTATGTCGGGTTGCGTTTTGACGATATTGGCCAGCTTGCGATCCCGCAAACCAGTAGCAATGGCGGGTTGCAGCAAATTGTAGACGCCCGCCGATCCGCAGCACAGATGCCCCTCGGGAATCTCCCGCACAGTAAAGCCGGCGCGGGTCAGCAGTATTTTGGATGGCTCGCGCAGCTTTTGGCCATGCTGCATCGAACAAGCGGCATGATAGGCCACAACCAGCCCCCCGGGCGCGCCGCCAGCCGTCGTCAGGGCGGGGGGCGGATCGAATTCAAGCAACCACTCGCTAATGTCACGGCACAGCCCTGAAACGCGCGCGGCGCGTTCGGCCCATTCCGGGTCGTTGCGCAGCAGAAAACCGTAATCCTTGATATTGACGCCGCAGCCGGAAGCGTTGACGACGATGGCGTCCAGCCCCGCCGCTTCCATCTCGGCGCACCAGGCGGCGATATTGGCCTTTATCCGGGCGAGTGCGGCGTCATGCTGACCCATGTGATGGTTGAGCGCGCCGCAACATCCCGCCTTGGCCGGCATCGTCACCTCCACTCCCAAGCGGGTCAGCAGACGGATGGTGGCGTCGTTGATTTCGGGCGCCAGCGCCGGTTGGATACAGCCGGTCAATAAAGCAACGCGGCGACGACGCGTTCCTTGGGCAGGATAACAACCAGGACGGTTGAGCGGCGAAGGGGGGGCTGGCGGCTGCGCCAGCGAAAGCATGGCGCCGAGCCGGCTGAGCAGCGATCCGCGCCAAAAACCAGCCGGGGCGAGCGCATACAGCCAGCGTCCTGGCAGGGCCGCTTGCAAGATCAGCCGGAACAGCGCGGGCCTGGGTAGAATCCCGCCCAGCAACGCTCGAAGCAGCCGGTCGGCGAGCGGCCGTTTTCCCCGCCGTTCGATATGATGGCGGGCATGATCGACCAGATGCATATAATCCACGCCCGACGGGCAGGTAGTCATGCAGGATAAACAGCTCAAGCAACGGTCGATATGGCGGATATGGCTGTCATCTGGCGGTTGGGCATCGTTTTCCAGCATATCCTTGATCAGATAAATCCGACCGCGCGGACTGTCGCGTTCATCGCCGAGCAGCGTATAGGTCGGACAGGTGGCGATACAAAAACCGCAATGCACGCAGCTTCGTAAAATCTTTTCCGCTTGCGCCATATCGGCATCGGCCAGTTGCGCCAGGGTGAAGTTGGTTTGCATCGCTGTTCCTTGCCTACGCCAGCGGCGCCATGCGACCTGGATTGAGCACCCCCAGCGGATCGAAGCTCGCCTTGACCCGGCGGGTCAAGGCGGCAAGCCCGTCGGCAAGGGGATGAAAGACCGGTACGCGCCGCCGGATGGCGTCTGGCGCGCGCATCAAGGTGGCATGACCGCCGCTATCGGCCATGGCCGCGCGCACCCGGGCAGCGCCGCCATCGGCTTCACCAGGCGCCAGACCAAGCCAGAGCAGCCGCCGGCCCAATCGTACCAGCCCACTTCCAGCCCGTCTCGAGCAATCCGCGCCATCGTCGCCGCTCCCGCGGCCGGCTGCGTCGATAAGCGCCAGACCAGCAGATCGGGTCGCTTGGCCAAGGGCCGGGCATCGCGCAGATCGCACCACAAGGCGTATGACCTGTCGCGTTCCAGCGCGATGGCGTCACCGAATAAAAGCGTCAACGCCTGCCGCCTTGCAGCCACGCTCGGGCCGAACCCTTCCAGGCGGATCAAGGCGGCAGCCGCCGGCAGATCGAAAAGCCGCGCTGCCGCTGCCGGCACATGGGCCGCGCACGAAACGTCATTCGGGCTGCCCAAGGCCCGCGCTAGGCTGGCAATGGCGGTCGCATCGTCCAAACCGGTCAAGATCAGCGTGGTTTCGGTTTCCGGTCGCGGCAAGACCTTGAGGCTGCATTCGGTCAAGGCCGCCAGCGTGCCAAAGGAACCGGCCATGAGTTTGGGCAGATCGTAGCCGGTGACATTTTTGACCACCCGCCCTCCGGCCTTGAAAATTTCCCCCCGCCCCGATACCGCGTGAAAACCGAGCAGATGATCGCGCGCGGCCCCTGCCGTCAAACGGCGCGGACCGGCCAGGTTGCAGGCGATCGCTCCCGCCAGGCTGGCCGAACCTGCCGGCTGCCCATAAAACCCGGTCAGATCCGGCGGGTCGAAAGCCAGATGCTGGCCGGCTTTGGCCAGCGCGTCATGAATTGTCGCCATGGGCGTATTGGCGCCGGCGGTGAGCACAAGCTCATCCGGTTCATACAGGCGGATACCGGAAAAACCGGTCATCGTCACCGGTTGCGCGCCATCGACTGGCGCGCCAAAGGCGCGCTTGCCGCCTTGACCAAGCAATTCCAATGCCTGGCTTCGGCTTTGCGCGGCGGCAACGATGTCAACCAGATCGTCGGCATCGCGCGGACAGAGCCAAGCGGCATCCATGGCGGGTCAAAAACGCGGTAGATCGGGAAAGGGAATCCGTCCGGCATGGACATGCAGCTTGCCCAGCTCCGCGCAACGATGCAGGGTCGGAAAGACCTTGCCTGGATTGAGCAACCCGCTCGCATCGAAGGCGCATTTCAGCCGTTGTTGCTGCTTGAGGTCGATATCGCTGAACATTGCCGGCATCAGATCGCGCTTTTCAACCCCAACGCCATGCTCGCCGGTCAAGACGCCGCCAACTTCAACGCAAACGCGCAGGATGTCGGCGCCAAAGGCTTCCGCGCGCGCCAATTCACCCGGCTTATTGGCGTCGAACAAGATCAGCGGATGCAGATTGCCGTCGCCGGCATGAAAGACATTGGCCAAGCCCAGCCGATACTTCTCGGCCAATTCGCCCATGCGCCGCAGCACTTCCGGCAGACGGCGGCGGGGAATGGTGCCATCCATGCAGTAATAATCCGGCGCGATGCGTCCGACGGCCGGAAAAGCCGCCTTGCGTCCGGCCCAAAAGGCCAATCTCTCGGCTTCCGAGCCGCTGACGCGAATATCGCCGACCGCGCCATGCCGGGCGGCAATGGCGGCGACCCGCTCGATCAGATCGTCGACTTCGACCGCCGGCCCGTCCAGTTCGACAATCAACAGCGCCTCGACATCCAACGGATAGCCAACCTGGACGAAAGCTTCCGCGGCATGGATCGCCGGCCGGTCCATCATTTCCATCCCGCCCGGGATGATGCCGGCGGAAATCACCGCCGCCACGCAATCGCCCGCTCGTTCAGAATCGGCAAAGCCGATCAACACCGCCCGCGCGGTATCCGGCTTTTGCAAGATCCGCACCGTCACCTGGGTGACAACGCCGAGCAATCCTTCCGAACCGGTGACGATGCCAAGCAAATCGTATCCGCCGGCGTCCAAATGCTTGCCGCCCAGGCGCACGACGGTTCCATCGATCAGCACCAGATCAACGCCAAGCAGGTTGTTGGCGGTCAAGCCATATTTGAGACAATGCACCCCGCCGGAATTTTCCGCGACATTGCCGCCGATGGTACAGGCGATCTGCGAGGACGGGTCGGGAGCATAATAAAAACCGCGCTCGGCCACCGCGGCGCTGATCGCCAGGTTGGTGACCCCTGGCTGCGCCACCACGCATCGGTTATCGTAGTCGATCTCTAACACCTGGTTGAGCTTGGTCAGCGGCAACAGCACAGCATCGGCCAAGGGTAAAGCGCCGCCGGAAAGCGAGGTTCCCGCCCCGCGCGGCACCACCTTCACCCCTTCGCGATGCAAATAGGCCAGCACAGCGGCAACCTCGGCGGTATTGCGCGGCAGGGCCGCGGCCAAGGGTATCTGGCGATAAGCGCTCAGCCCGTCGCATTCAAAGGCGCGCAACGAAACCGAATCGGCTATCACCGCATCTTGCGGCAGCAAGGCGCGCAGCCCGGCGACGATGGCTTCGCGCCGGGCTAGAACGTCGGCATCGGGAGGCGGCATCTGCATGGCGTGAATCTCGGCCCTTGACTCCAAAGGCCAGTGTGACGCTTCAAGCCGCAAACGGCAAGCGCGCTCTAAAACTCAACCCTGGCGGGCTTTGAAGCGCGGATTGGCTTTGTTGATCACATAGACACGGCCCTTGCGGCGCACCAACCGGCAAGCCTTATGGCGAGTTTTGATCGTTTTCAGCGAGTTTACGATTTTCATGACGGCACCGCTTGCGGGATCGTCCCGCTCATGTTCCATGGCCCAAGGGCGCGGACGCTAACCAAACCGCCCGAAACTGTCAAGCCATGGTTGCGTTTTCTCAATCGTCGATCGTCCCGGTCATCGTTGCGCTGTGGCAACGATAGGTTATTTTCCGGAGAAGGGCTAAACTCAAGCCGCCAACCATGTTATTTTGCATCGCTTGGCGCGAGACATGCGTGGAACGGGGGAAGGATCGATGACCCGGCTGAGTGTCAATCTGAACAAGGTGTGTCTCATTCGTAATTCGCGCGACGATGCTACGCCCGATCCGGTGGAAGCGGCGCTGATCTGTATCGATGCCGGGGCGCATGGCCTGACCTTGCACCCGCGCGCCGATGCCCGTCATGCCACGTTGGACGATGTTTTGGCCTTTGGCCGTTTGCCGGCGGCGCGTTCGGGCAAGGTTGAGCTGAATGTCGAAGGCGATGTGCGCCCGGAAGTCTTGCGAACCGTTCTGGCCGCCGGCGCGCATCAATTCACCGCCGTCCCGGTCATTCCGGGCGAACGCACCTCCAGCCGGGGGTGGCGGGCGTACGACGACCAGGATGCTCTGGCCGAAGCGGTGCGCTTGATGGAAGGCGGGCCAAGGGTGAGCGTTTTTTGCGATGCGACCGTCGATTCCGTGCGTTTGGCCGCCGAAGCCGGCGCGCAGGCGGTTGAATTCTACACCGGCCATTATGCCCGGTGCTATGGATTGCCCGAGATGGAGGATTGGCTGGATAATTTCGCCGCCGCCGCTCAGCTGGCGCGCGGGCAAGGGTTGCGCGTTCATGCCGGCCACGATCTGACCACCGGCAATCTCGGCGCTCTCATCCGCCGGATCGCGCCCGACGAGGTATCGATCGGTCACGCGCTGATCGGCGATGCCCTGGTTTACGGGCTGCGCGACAGCGTCAAACGTTTTTTGAGCGCCATTCACGAGGCGCGGTAACCAGGAGCGCCAAATCGCTCATCCCGCCCCAGGTTCATCTTGCCCCAGACCGATCTCCAGGGCCAGCAACGCCGACCCCAGGCATTTACCATGGGCGTCGATGGCCAAGGAGCGCGTGACGCCCCCGCCCAAGGCGCCATACAGAACGAAGTTGAGAGCCGAAATATTGGGCATCTCGTAGCGCACGACCCGGCCGGTAACGATCTTGGCAAAATAGCGCAACACCCGTTCGGCGCTCAAGCTTCGGCAAAGCAGCGGATAATCCTCTGCCCGATAGGCGATGACGCAAATATTCGACGTATTTCCCTTGTCGCCGGTGCGAGCATGGGCAATATCGCGCAGTTTCATCGTCAGATCTCCAAAAAACTCACGCTGGGCGTGACATCGCGGCGCGGCAGCAGCAGCGAATCCATGGCAATGACCTCTCGCACCGCTTTGCTGGCGCCGCCGCCGCCGGCCGGGCCGTTGGTGTAAAGCGTTTCCACTTCGTTGCCGATTTTTTCCGCCTCCTGGCGGTCGTTCGTGTGCGCAACGACGCGAATCCGCACCTCCGCCGGCTCCCCTTCCGGCAAGCTGTCGCCGTATAGCGAATCGACCCCGATCAGGTCGCAGCGCAGTTCCTCGGTTCGCACGCCGGTCAATTTCAACCTTTCGGCGACGATAGCCAGCGCCAGCCGTCCGCGCGCAACCGCCCCCGGACCGCCATAGGACATCTGCCCCTCGCCATGATATCCGTCGCGATATCCAACCGACACTTTCAGCGTCTCGGGACGCGGCTTTCCGCGCCCCCCCGTGACCGCCACCTGGTCGGGACCAATCTGCTGCAGGCGGACCTGGGTGAAATCGGCGATCACGTCGGGGGTGAGATAATGGCTTGGATCGTGAATCTCGTACAACAGTTGCTCGGCGCAGCCGGCAACGGCGATCCGACCGCCCGACCCTGGAACTTTAGCGATGATCGCCGCTCCGCTTTCCTCCACCTGGGCAAGCGGAAACCCCAGCCGGGCCAGGCCGGCAACATCCTTGACGCCGGGATCGGCGAAATATCCTCCGCTGACCTGCCCGGCGCATTCCAGCAAATGGCCGATGACGATCCCCTGGCCCAAGCGATCCCAGTCATCCAAAGGCCAGCCGAATTCGTGGATCATCGGGGCCAGAAACAAGCACGGATCGGCGATGCGGCCGCACATGACGATATCGGCCCCTTGCGCCAACGCTTCGACCAGCGGTTCCGCCCCCAGATAGGCGTTGGCCGAGACAATGCTGTTTTTCATACTCTGCGTCAGACGCCCGCACTCATCCAAACGCAGCGGGGCGGCCAAGATACGCTCTTGCACATCGTCGCCGCCAACGATGGCGATCCGCAGACCGGACACCCCCATTTCGTCGGCGATCCGAGCGGTCAGCTGCGCTGCCATGACGGGATTGGCCGCGCCCATATTGGTGACGATCCGCACATCGTTGCGCCGGCACGCCGGCAACACCGCGCGCAGGCGGGCGGCGAGCAGCGGATCGTACCCGGCCTTGGCATCCGCAGCGCTTTGCTTGTTGCGCAAGGGCGATGGTGCGCTCGGCAAGACATTCGAACACCAGATAGCGCAACTTGCCTTTTTCGGCCAGTTCCACCGCCGGTTCGATACGGTCGCCGGAATAGCCGGCGCCAGCGCCGATGCGAATATGCTTCATGCCGCCCTCACAATAACGGAAACAGGCCAAGAGCGACGCAGGCGACGGTCATGACGATGGTGACGGCCCACAGCCAGAAGAAGGTGAATTTTTGATGGTCGCCCAAATCCAGCCCGCACAGGCCAATCAGCAAGAAGGTCGAGGGCGTCAGCGGGCTGATGGGAAAACCGGTGGTCATCTGCCCCAAAATGGCGGCTTGTCCCACCGCGCTTGGCGCCACGCCCAAGGCTTTTCCCGCTTCGGCGATCACCGGCAGAACGCCGAAATAGAATGAATCCGGATCGAAAAGCAGGCTGAGCGGCATCGAGAGCACCGCCAGGGTAACCGGGATGAGAGCGCCCGCGCCCGCCGGCATATGGTCAGCGGCAACGCCGGCCATGGCGGTCAGCATCTTGGTGTCTTTCATGATGCCGCTGAACACGCCGGCGGCTAAAAGAATCGATGCCATCATCAGCGCGGCTCTGGCATGGGCGTCGATCCGCTCGCGTTGCGCCGCGGGGTTGGGATAATTGATCGTCAGCGCGGCAATCGTTCCCAGCATGAAACATATCGCCGGCGCTGCTACTTCGGCGATCATCAGCGCCATCACCGCCAGAACCAGGGCGATGTTGACGGCAAAAAGGCGCGGACGCAGCAAGGCTCGCTCCTCAGCGCCAGGCAGCGGACGGGCGATGTCGAGCGTCCCAGCGCCAGCGCCGGTTAGGCCCAGGCGTTTTTCCTCACGCCAGCCCAAAAACCAGGCGCACGCGAAAACAAACAGCATTCCCGCGATTTGAGCTGGAATGACCGGCAGGTACAGTTCGCCAATCGGTATGTGCAGCGACGAGGCCGCCCGCAAGGTCGGGCCGCCCCAAGGCAGCATATTTGCCGTACCGGCGGCCATGGCGACAACGCAGGCCAGAATCCGCTTATCGATCTTCAGCCGTTCGAACAGCGGCAGCATGGCTGGAATGGTCACGAGAAAGGTCACCGCGCCCGAACCGTCCAGATGCACGATCGCAGCGAGAATGGCGGCTCCGGGAACCACCCGGCTCGGACGGGCGCCGGCGATCCGCAAAATAGCGTCGATGATCGGATCGAGCGTCCCGGCATCTTTGATGACGCCGAAAAAGATAATGGCGAAAATAAACATCCCAACGACCGGGGCAATATTCTTGATGCCATTGATCGCGAATTTTCCGGTATCGGCCACGGAAAAACCAGCCAATAGAGCAGCAGTAATGGGAATGGCAATCAGCGCCGCCATGGGAGAAATTTTCTTGCTCAGAATGCCAGCAAGAACAAGAAATATTGTAAGAAGACCAATAAACGCGATCATGGTGTTTTATCCCTGAGATATTTCCATTATCGGCATGGGCGGTTATTTTGGGTAAGCTCGATTGGTTTCGTATAATCGCCTCACCCGTCTTCGGTATGCTATAAAGCGGCAAGGGCGGATAAGGAAATCGGAATATCCGATCAGCTTATCGATTGTGTTGGCAGGAGACGCTGCATGAATGTCAGCATCAAGCAGTTTCGCGCTTTCCTGGCTTTATACGAACACCACAGCTTCACCCGGGCGGCGGCCGCGGTCTGTTTGTCGCAATCGGCGTTCAGCGGCTTGATCACCGCTCTTGAAACCGAAACCGGGCTGCGTTTGTTCGATCGCGACACCCATCGTGTACGGCCAACCCCGGAGGGCGAAGAATTCGTACATATCGCCCGCCGTATGGCCGGCCTTTACGACGCTTCGACCAAGGAGATTGCCGCCCTAGCGCGCGGCGAACGCGGACGGGCGTGCATTGCCGCCCTTCCCTCGGTCGCGGTCAGCTGGCTTCCCGCCGCGCTAGCGGATTATCGCTTGCGCTATCCCCGGGTACGGGTCGAGCTGATCGACGCTTTGTCGGATCGCTGCCTGCAGGCATTGGCGGACGGCATCGCCGATTTCGCGATCGCTGCGCCGCGCGAGTTGCCGCCCGGTATGGAAGCGGTGACCCTGTGCCAGGAAAGCTTCCATCTGGTGTGCCGCCGCGATCATCCGTTGGGCGCGCTCGAATGCGCCTGCTTGGCCGATCTTGAACAAGCGACCGTTTTTGTTTTTGCCAATACCACCAGCATCGGCCAGTATCTTGCCCGCGGGCTCCCCGCAAGCGTGCGGCGCGATACGCTGCAAGTCGAACAATTGACCACCATGATGGGGTTGGTGGCGGCGGGAATTGGCGTCAGCATCGTGCCTGATCTGGCCTTGTACCAGTTTCGCCACCCCGACATCAGGATCGTCGCATTGAGCGATTTTCCCCTCAAGCGGGAAATTCAGTTGATCACCCGCACCGACTGTACGACATCCACGGCATCTGTGCGGTTGCGCGCGGCTATCCTGGCCAACCTATATGACGGTTGACGGTTAAAGTCGGCGACGCCGATCGGCGAACGGATTGCGACGAGTCCGATAGAGAAGCCATGGCTCGGACCGCCAGGTTGGAAAAGAGTTAGATATTCCGCACGACAGTGAGGAAAGACTCGACTTCCCGCCGTAATTTCTCGCCATTGCCCGCCAGTTCCTTTGCCGCCGCCAGAACCGCCATCGCGCCGCTATTGGTTTCTTCGGATGCGGCGGCAACGCTGCTGATATTGGCCGAAACACCCGATGTTCCAACGGTTGCCTGCTGAATATTGCGAGAAATCTCTTGCGTTGCCGCTCCTTGCTCTTCGACGGCAGAGGCAATGGAGGTGGAAATGCTGCTCACCCGATTGATGGTTTGGCTGATGACCACAATGGCCTCGGCGGAATCGCTGGTCGATTCCTGGATGGCGCGTACATGACCGCCGATTTCCTCGGTTGCTTTGGCGGTCTGGCCGGCGAGATTTTTTACCTCGGACGCCACCACGGCAAACCCCTTGCCGGCTTCACCGGCACGTGCAGCCTCGATCGTTGCATTGAGGGCTAGCAGGTTGGTTTGGCTGGCAATTTCATTGATCAAAGTGACAACGGCATCGATCTTGCGAGCCGCTTCCGACAAGCTGGTCACTTTCGTCGTCGTTTCCGCAGCCTGGTGAACGGCATCGTCGATGATTTTGCTCGATTCGAAAACGCGCGCGCCGATCTCATGGATTGAGTTTGACAATTCCTGCGTGGCCGTGGCGACGGTTTCGACATTCTGCGCCATGCGTTCCGATGCCTCGGCGACCACGTTCGAGCGCTGGGTGGTTTGTTCGGCAAGATAAGACAAAGATTGCGCCGTACTATGAAGCTGGGTCGCCGAGGAGCTGATGCCCGAGACGACATCGCCGATCACGCGATCGAAACCGACGACCGCTTGTTCGAGCTTCATCGCCCGCACCAATTGCCCCTCGCGCTCTTGCTCTTGAATAGAGCGCAGGCGTTCTGCCTCGATCATACTTTCCCTGAATACCTGAACGGCATTGGCCATCTCGCCGACCTCGTCCCGCCGCTCGACGAAAGGAACCACGATCGAGTGATCGTAACTGGCCAATTTTAGCATGGCACTGGAAAGAAATGCAATCGGAGATAGAATATTGGAAATAACGACCCAGCCAGAAATGGTAATTACTGATATCATGATCAGCATGACGCCTCCCATGAGGTATTTATAGCGCTCTGCCCAGATTCTGGCGCTACGCACAGCGCCATCCGTGCGGGTTTCAAGCATGATGTAGAATTCTTCAATCGGCTTCACGATCTGCGCCTTGAGAAGGTGGTATTGGCGCGAATGCATGATGTCGCGGGCGGTTGCCAGATCGGAGGGGCCTTTTATGGTATATTGACCGTCGGAATCGACGAACAAACCCTTGACAGCGTTCATCGCCTTGACTTCCAGCTTGACCAAATCATCCGATTTCTCCGCCGATTCCGCCAGTTTGGCCAATTCCGCCGGCGGGAATCCCGCCTTTTTCATCAAGTCGACCAACGAGATCGTATCGGCGCTATCGGCGCGCGGTTTTTCATCCGAGGCAGCGGCAAAATCCCAATAGGTCGAGTCGTAATTGACCGGTCGCAGCCTCTTGCCGTTGCGAATGTCGAGAATGGCGTGATAGAGCTTTTCGTACCGTTCATCGCCAGTAACGGCATATGTCCTGGCAAAGCGCGTCAGATCGTCGGAGGATTGACGCAATTCGTTGGCGAGCGCATAGGAAGAATATTTGATGTTGTGCGCTTGTTCGAGCGTGGCGGTCGCCGCGCTCAACAACCAATATATCCCAATCAGCAACGCCAACAATGCCGCCATCATGCCGGTCAAAATGAGATATGTCGTCCTTATACGCAGCGCCATGATG
This sequence comes from Whitmania pigra, assembly GCA_021613335.1. Lineage (NCBI taxonomy): Eukaryota > Metazoa > Annelida > Clitellata > Hirudinida > Haemopidae > Whitmania > Whitmania pigra. The sequence continues at coordinate 35,208 of JAJTWR010000172.1, read as the reverse complement.
AATATCCTCCTGCAAGCGAACGCGGCCGCCAAGATCAGCGCTTGTGCGCGGGTTTGGAGCTTGGAGCTTAATACAACTTGAAGGAGTATACGATATTTAAATGCAACTAAAAATATAAATATTTCTAATAAAACCCTTTATAATAGAGATTATCGTATATTCATCGCGCATTTTAACCGACGATCCCGCCCAAACCGGTCGGGAACGTCAAAAAAAGGTTCGAATCGCCGCTGTGACCCGATAATCGTCATCGACAAGATGCAGCACGGCCCATTTGTCGAAGGTCGTGCAGGGATGTTTGATGCCGCAGCCGACCTTGTCGCCCGGTTGCAGGCCAAGATTTTCTGGCACGCGCATATGGGCATGCTGGTCGCTGAGGGCGACGATCTCGGCGCCATCGAGCGGTTCGGGGCAGGCAGACCCGGTTTGGCGCAATAACGGAACCGGATAGCCGGCATCGAACCCGCAATCGCGCTTGCCAAAGGTTAAGATCGCCAATTCCGCTTCCGGTCGCGACTGGACATAAGCCCAAATTTCGAGCGCCGGTCGAAGCCCTTCGCCCGGCTCGATGCCCTGCTCACGGCACAATTGCGCGTGGCGCCGGGCATAGCCGCCGCTATCGTGGCTGATATAACAACCGCTGCGGGTAACGATATCAGCGCCGCTGCCGGCAAAGGCAGTTAAAACCCGATCGTAATGGAGCGATCCGCCGGCGGTCAGCAGAGCTGGCTGGCTGGTAAAAGCGCCGGCCTGCTGTAATTGTCGATGGACTGCCCGCATATCGGCGAGAAAGCGATCGACCTTAGATCGTTTTTCATCGTCATCAGCTCCGCCGATTCAACCCCTCGAAGCCCTGGACCCCGGCGAGGCTCAAACCCGGTTCGGCCATGACCAGACGGCCGAGGGCTACGGCTTCCTCGATCGATCGGCAACCGGTTCGCCCGCCCCAATAGCCAAGCTCAACCAAAAGCGGCAAGTGAATTTGGGCTTTTTGCACCTCTTGGCGCAAGCAGGCGATCGAGGCTGGCGAATCGACCGAACAATAAAACTCCAATCCCGGGTCGCAGCGAAGGCAGCGGACGATATGGGCGATTTCTGCCTTCCCGATCAATTGATTAGCCAGAATGATCCGTCGCACGCCGATGCGTCGGCAGACTTCGAATTGCTGCACGGTTGCCACCGTTACGCCCCATGCCCCGTCAGCCATCTGACGGCAAATGAGGTGCGGCGCCATGTGGGTTTTGACATGGGGGGCAATGCGCGCGCCGTGGCGGGCAACGAAATCGCGCATCCAGCGGCTGTTATGGTCTAGCGCGCTTGCTTTGAGGACTGCCTGCGGCAAGGGCAGGGCGCCGGCGAAAATCGATTGTCCCGCCGCCGCGGGTGCCGCTATGCAACTGACCTCGCTAAAAGGCTGACCTTTGACCGTGCCATCCAAAGGCAGAATATCCATCTGGTTACAGGTTGCAGGCCGATCCATGGCGTTCTTCCCCCTTCTTGTAGAGCGAGAAAGCCACGAACCGAACCGTCAGCACAAATGCGAAAAATCTCAGGCAGCCGCGCGCAAAGCTAGCTGTGAACTTTCAGGAAGTTGTCCAGTCGGAGTGGATTTGGGAGACTGGATTTATCGCGCCTCAGTTTTCCAGGATCTCTCCGAATGAACCTCCACATGAATGCCCGGCTGACGCCGCTGCGTCGAGAGGAAAAGGCCAGGCCGTCCGCGTTTATGGCGTCTGCCGAAAGATCGTTTCCCGCTGGGTTGCCCGCTTGCAGACCGGAGTGCGCGATGCGATGAGAGACCGCTCATCACGGCCGAAAACCAGTCCACGCCGAACGAATGCAGTTCTGGCGGAGCGTATCGTCGAGCTTCGCCGCCAACGTCAGACGGGCAAACACATCGCTATGGAAACAGGCGTGTCCCCTGCCACGGTCAGTCGCGTTCTCAAGCGCGCCGGGCTCTCGCGGATGAAGGACATCGCCCCCGCCGAACCAATCGTGCGCTATGAATATGCCGAGCCGGGAGGCATGATCCATCTCGATATCGAACGCCTTGGCCGCTTCGATCGCGTCGGCCACCGGATCGCCGACGATCGGACAGCCCAGAGCAATTCCCGCAGGGTTGGTTGGAATATGTTCACGTCTGCATCGATGATGCCTCCCGCCTCGCCTTTACCGACATTTTCCCGGACGAAAAGGCCGTGAGCGCAATAGCTTTCCTTAAGGCGGCTATTGCTTATTACGAAAGCCCCGGCATCGCCGTAACTGGCGTCATGAGCGACAAGGGAGACTGCTATAGAGCGAAGGACTTCGCCAGGATGCGCAAGGGTCTTCGCCTCAAACGCATCCGCACCAAACCCTATACGCCAAAAACCAACGGCAAGGCTGAACGCTTCATCCAAACCGCGCTTGAGGAATGGGCCTGTGCTTGTGCTTATCCCTCCTCTGAACACCGGAAAAAGCATCTGCCATATTGGACGCATATGTATAATTGGCATCGACCGCACAGCGCTTTAAAATCAAAAACACCCATCCGTCGCCTCCACCTGAACCGGGACAACCTGTGGAGACCTGTGGAGCCTCAACAGGGTGAAACCCTGCGCCTGGTTGGCGTTATCGCTGTCGTCTCGGCGGCGACCCATGCCGGTACCACCATTGTCACGCGTACTTTTGTTCGGACAGACAGCGCTCTTTGCTGCACCTTTCATACGAATACGTTTTTGCTGCTTGTGTCGGGAGTAGGCGGGTTGGGGCGTGTGGGTTGCCTTTCGCGATCGCGAGTATTGGGTTGCAGGTTTTGACTGGGTACGCGCTGAAGCGCGTCGCAGCCGACGCCGCTCGACTACACCTTGTCGATCTGGAATGTCGCAATCGGGGTTCTGGTATGGTTTGAGTGGTCCCAACCCGCCGTTTGGGCTTACATGACCCTGGTTTGTGTCAGCTGTTGGCGGATCGTTCAAACAAGGCGGACCTTCTGGAAGGGCCGTTGATGAAAGAGCATAACGTCCGGACCGCGCTTGATCGCGAGGGCGCGCCCCCGCGAAGACATCTGTGCGTGGTTAAGCGGTCGCGGCGATGCCGTGTTTGGCAAAAATCTGAGCCAGTTCGCCGCTCTCATACATTTCACGCACGATATCGCAGCCGCCGATGAACTCGCCCTTCACATAAAGCTGCGGGACGGTTGGCCAATTGGAAAATTCCTTGATGCCTTGGCGAAGACTCGGATCGGTCAGCACGTCGATGCCTTTGTAAGGGATATTCATCGCCTGCAACACTTGGGTAACGGCAGCCGAAAAACCGCATTGCGGAAAAACCGGCGTACCCTTCATATAAAGCACAACGTTATTTTCGCCAAGATCGGCTTTGATACGGGTGAAAACGGCACTGTTGCTCATCATGACCTCGAAATCGGCTATGGCGCTTGTATGACTGGAGGAACGCAGGTCTGCAAGGCCAGGGCATGCAGCTCCTCACCCATCCGCCCTTTTAGCGCGGCATAGACCATTTGATGTTGTTGAACGCGGGTTTTGCCAACAAAGGCGCTCGACACGACCAAAGCCGCATAATGATCGCCGTCGCCGCGTAGATCCTCGATCGTAACCTCGGCATCGGGCAGGCTGTCGCGGATCATCTTTTCGATTTCAGCTGCATCCATCGCCATATCGGCGTCTCCTTCCTGCAAGCGATCATACCACCGACGCCGACATGAAGCCAGGCATCCAACCTTCGTGGCAAGCGCGCAGTTGCGCTAAAGAGATAGTTTCGCCGCCGGCAATCGTCAATGCCTCGCCGCCGGTTCGCCCAACGACCAGGGCTGGCACGCCGGCCTCGTCGGCCGCCGCCAGCACAGCGTCAGCCTTGGCGGTGGTCAGCAGATAGCGTGCCTGATCCTCGCCGAATGCCGCTGCGTGGGCCGGCAAATCAACCGGCAGGCTCACATCGGCGCCGATCTGGCCGGCAAGAGCCATTTCCGCCACAGCGACCAGCAACCCGCCATCGGACAGATCGTGGCAGGCGCTAACCCATCCCTTGCCGATCGTATCGCGAATGAAGGCGCCATTGCGCTTTTCCGCTATCAAATCAACCGGCGGCGGGGCGCCGTCCTCGCGGTTCAACACGGTTTTCAGCCATTGCGAGCAGCCAAGCCAGCCGCTGGTCGCGCCGATCAGCACCAAAATATCGCCAGCGGCTTTAAAGCCAATCGAAACGCTGGCGGCAGCATCGCGCAACAAACCCACCCCGCCAATCACCGGCGTCGGTAGGATGGCTTGACCGTCGGTTTCGTTATAGAGCGAGACATTGCCCGACACGACGGGATAGTCCAGCGCCCGGCATGCGGCGCTCATTCCCTCCAGACAGCCGACGATCTGCCCCATGATCCGCGGCCGTTCAGGATTGCCGAAATTCAAATTATTGGTGCAGGCCAGCGGCAGGGCGCCCGTGGCGGTGAGATTTCGCCAGCTTTCCGCCACAGCCTGCGTCCCGCCCGTAACAGGATCGGCAAAGCAATAGCGCGGGGTGCAATCGGCGGTCATGGCCAGCGCCTTCTTTCGCCCTTCCAGCCTGACGACAGCGGCGTCGCCGCCTGGTCGCTGGACCGTCGAACCGGTGACCAGGTGATCGTATTGCTCCCAGATCCAGCGGCGCGAACTGAGGTCCGGTCCGCCTAGCATCGCAAGCAACGCCGCCTTCAACCCGGCCGGGTCGATGAGTTCTTGCGCTATCAGCGCCGGTTGCGGCGGGGTTGGCACATGGGGCCGGTCGTAAAGCGGCGCTTCACTCACCAGGGGGGCGAGCGGCAGATCGGCGATTACTTGGCCATGGCGGCGCAAGACGATATGGCCAGTCTCGCTCAGCCGCCCGATAGCGGCGAAATCCACCTCCCAGCGCTTGAAAATCGCTGCAGCCCTTTCCTCGCAACCCGGTCGCAAAACGATCAGCATGCGCTCCTGGCTTTCGGAGAGCATGATCTCATAGCCGCTCATGCCGCTTTCGCGCATGGGAACGAGATCGAGATCGAGATCGATGCCAAGACCGCCCTTGCCGGCCATTTCCACCGAGGAGGAAGTCAAGCCCGCCGCCCCCATATCCTGAATGGCAACGATGGCATCGGTGGCCATCAATTCCAGGCAGGCTTCCAGCAGCAGTTTTTCGGTGAACGGATCGCCCACCTGCACGGTCGGTCGCTTGCTTTCAGCTTCCTCAGTGAATTCGCTCGAGGCCATGGTCGCGCCATGGATGCCGTCGCGCCCGGTTTTGGCGCCGACATAAATCACCGGATTGCCGACGCCGGCGGCGGTTGAATAAAAAATCCGGTTGGCGGGCGCAACGCCGACGGTCATGGCGTTCACCAGGATGTTGCCATTATAGGCCGGATGAAAATTACATTCCCCGCCAACGGTCGGAACGCCCATGCAATTACCGTAACCGCCGATGCCGGCAACGACGCCAGACAGCAAATGCCGGGTTTTCGGGTGATCGGCGGCGCCAAAACGCAAGGCGTTGAGATTGGCTAGCGGTCGCGCTCCCATGGTGAAGACATCGCGCATGATGCCGCCGACCCCGGTGGCAGCCCCTTGATAAGGCTCGATGAAACTTGGATGGTTGTGGCTTTCGATCTTGAACACCGCGGCATCGCCATCGCCGATATCGATGACGCCGGCATTTTCCCCAGGGCCGCAGATAACCCAGGGGGCGTTGGTCGGCAGTTTTTTCAAGTGAAGACGCGACGATTTATAAGAACAATGCTCGCTCCACATCGCCGCAACCAGGCCGAGTTCGGTCAAGTTGGGGACGCGCTCAAGCCGGGACAACAGATGTTGGTATTCCTCCGCTTTCAGGCCCAGCGCCAGGGCATCGGCTTTGGTGGCCAGGCGTTCGCCATCGCCCTTTGGCACAGAATCGGTCATGACAGAGCCTCGGCAAGGCTGGCGAACAAGCCGCGACCGTCGGTTGAGCCAAGCAGCGGTTCGATGGCGTTTTCCGGGTGCGGCATCATGCCCAGTACCCGGCGGTTGGCGCTCATGACCGCGGCGATGCCAGCAACCGAACCGTTGGGATTGGCCTCGGCATCGTCGCCGACGCGACCGTCGGCGGCGCAATAGCGAAAGGCGATGCGGTCTTGATCTTCCAGCGCTTTTACCGTATCGCCATCAGCGAAATAATTGCCCTCGCGATGGGCAACGGGCACGTGCAGCAGCTGATCGCGTTTGTAGGCGCTGGTAAACGGGCTGGCCGTTGTGCCAACCGTCAAAGTCAGATCGCGGCAGATGAAGGACAGGCGGGAATTGGGTTGTAAAACGCCGGGCAGCAAGCCCGCCTCGGTCAGGATCTGAAAACCGTTGCACACACCGAGAATATGAATCCCGCGGGCAGCGGCGGTAGCGATTTCCGCCATGATCGGCGACCGGGCGGCGATGGCGCCGCAGCGCAGATAATCGCCATAAGAAAACCCGCCGGGCAATATGATCAGATCCAGCCCGGCCGGCAACTCGCGTTCGTCATGCCATACCATGACCGGGCGGCATCCGGCGACCAGAGTCAAGGCGGCGGCGATATCGCGCTCGCGGTTGGAACCGGGAAAAACCACGACCCCCGCTTTCATGACGCCGACAGCTCAATGCGATAATTTTCGATCACCGGGTTGGCGAGCAGCTTGTCGCACATCGCTGTCACCTGGTCTTGCGCTGTTTTGGCGTCGGCGCCGCCAAGGTCGATTTCGATATATTTTCCAAGGCGCAGCTCTTCGATCCCGGTAAAGCCAAGGCCGGTCAAAGCATGACGGACCGCCTTGCCCTGAGGGTCGAGAACGCCCGGCTTCAACGTCACATGGATGCGTGCCTTCATAGCCGCCCATTCCTTCTGGTTATGCGCGAGCGCATCAATTGACGACACGCGGCGTCTTCATCGCCCCCTTGGCGTCGGTATCGACATCGGCATCGCTGTCGCTTTCTGGCAACACCCCCAACCGGCGAGCAACTTCCTGATAGGCTTCCTTGACCTTGCCAAGGTCCTGACGAAAACGGTCCTTGTCGAGTTTTTCCTGAGTCCTGGCGTCCCACAGCCGGCAATTATCCGGGCTGATCTCATCGGCGAGCACGATGAGCATTTCATCGTCTTCCCACAACCGGCCGAATTCAACCTTGAAATCGACCAGCCGCAGACCGATACCCAGGAACAACCCGCTCAGAAAGTCATTGATGCGCAATGACATTGCCATCATATCGTCGATATCTTCGGGCGAGGCCCAGCCAAAGGCGGCGATGTGCTCTTCCGAAACCAGCGGATCGCCCAACGCATCGTTCTTGAAATAATATTCCACGATCGGCCGGGGCAGAACCTCGCCTTCCTCGATCCCGAAGCGCTTACACAGCGAGCCGGCGGCGATATTGCGGATCACCACCTCGATCGGGATGATCTCAACCTCCCGCACCAGCTGTTCGCGCATGTTCAGCCGGCGGATGAAATGCGTGGGGATGCCGATTCCCGCCAGGCGCTGCATCAAACATTCCGAAATACGGTTGTTCAACACTCCCTTGCCGTCGATCACGCCGTGTTTCTGGTTGTTGAAGGCGGTGGCATCGTCTTTGAAATATTGCACGATGGTTCCCGGTTCCGGCCCTTCGAACAACACTTTGGCCTTACCTTCGTAGATACGTCTGCGCCGCGCCATGAGATGATATCCGGTCCGTAGCAAGAAAAGCGGCCGCGAAATGGGCGACTCTTCCGCATCGATATAGCAGCCGCCGCCGTTAGACTCAATGCGCCTGCCATGGGGCGCTGGAACATAGCTCCACGAACGCCGTGCGATCCGGGCGGCCTGGGGCAAAAAGAAATTGCCTGTCCTGCCGCCGGCGGCTCGGAGCGGGCAGGGCGATCAGGCTGCTGCACACCGTGCCAAAATTGCCATCGGCGATAATCGTCATGCCGTCTTGCGGCGTGCGCAATGGGGGGCGCGCCAATAAAGCGCGCCAGGCGCGCCAGTCGCCTTGCGCCGGGTCGGGCGGCGGGGCGGCGGTAAAATCAGCCAGATGCCGGGCGATGCGCGGACATGCCGGATCGTTGAGACCGCGGGCGGTGAGCATCGACAAACCCGGCGGCACTGTCCGCGCCGCGATCCTGCGGCCATCGTTGGCAAGCCAGAACGCCTCGCGATTATCGGCGATCAGCATGTTGAAGGGGCGATAATTCTCGCATGCCAGAGCGCGCAAGGCGGCAACCGCCTCGGCGGCGTCGGCATGGTCAAGCGCTTCGAGCGTCAGCTCGCCCCGGCTGCGCTTTCCCGCCGCCGGTCCCAAATGCCCCGGGCGGTTGAGCATCGCGGCAACCACCCCGTGATCGTTGAGGCCAAGCCAGCTGCCGCCCGCCAGACGATCGCGGCCGGCGATCGCTTCCGGGCGGTCAGGCCAATGGCGGGCGGGGGCGTCCCATGGGCGGTCCAGCGCCTCATCGCGATTGGCGGCAAGCAAGACCGGCCAATCGTGTCCTGGCCGAAAAAGGATGACCACCGTGCACATGGCTGCCATTTCCCGCTATTGCATCCGGCGCGGTTCAGCCGGCATCGACGGTCAAATGGGCGATCTCGCCGACTGACGCCAAGCGCTGCCGCACGGTTGCGCCATCGATACCGGTGACGCTGACGATAGCCGCATATGCCCCGGGACCGATACGCCAGACATGAAGATCGGCGATCGAGCCGCCGCCCGGCGTTTCGATTTGCCGGCGGATGATCCGCTCCAATTCCAGATCGGCGGCGTCCAGCAACACTAAAGCGGTGTCGCGCAGCAGATGGCGCGACCACACGGCAATCATCGCAGCGCCAGCCAGCCCCATCGCCGGATCGAGCCACATCCAGCCAAGATAACGTCCGCCAAGCAAAGCAACGATGGCCAGCACCGAGGTCAAGGCATCGGCAAGCACATGCCAGTAAGCCGAGCGCAAATTATGGTCGGCGTGCCGGGCATGATCGTGACGATCCTTGCCATGCGAAGGATGGTTGTGATCGTTGCCGAGCAAGGCGGCGCAGATCAGATTGACCAGCAACCCCAAAAGCGCAATGGCCGTCGCTTCGTCAAAGGCGATTTCGCGCGGATCGAACAACCGGCCAAGGGATTCGATGCCGACGCCGATGGCAACCAGCCCAAGCGCCATGGCCGAGGCAAAACCGGCAAGATCGCCAACCTTACCGGTGCCAAAACTATAGCGGCGGTCATGGGCGTGACGGCGGGAATAGGCGTAAGCAGCGGCTGCCACACTCAAAGCGCCGGCATGGGTGGCCATATGAAAGCCGTCGGCCAACAGCGCCATCGATTGAAACAGAAATCCGGAGACGATCTCTACAACGGTCATGACCGCGGTAAAAATCACCGTCCACAAGGTCCGGCGGGCATGAAGCCCATGATGGGGCCCCAGGAAAACATGGTCGTGGGAACGGTTTGGGGCGGGAGAAGACATCATGGCCGGGCTATTTGGCATAGCGCCGAATGACGGCGACCAAGGCTTGCGCGCAGGCTGCGCGTTCGGCATCGCTCAGATCAGGGCGGGCGACATGGCCTAGCAGGTGATCCTCTATCAATTCCGCCATCAGCCCCTGCACCGCGCCGCGCACGCCGGCAACTTGATGCAGGATATCGGCGCACGCCGCTTCTGCCAGAAGGGCGCGCTCGATCGCCGCCACCTGTCCGGCGATGCGGCGGACACGGGCAAGCAGGGGGTTTTTGTCAGTTTGCGAATCTCTCATAGGATAGGACCCTACCCTATATTGCGAAATCGATCAACCGCTAAAATTGACATCGCCTTGCAGTCTCGCTGCGCGTTTCACCCTTCTTGCGCCCGCCAGCGCAGCACCGGCTTGCGGGCAGCGGCGGTTTCGTCCAGCCGGCGCCGGGGGGCCAGGCGGGGGGCGGCATGGAAATAAGCGGCGTCGCCGGCCTTGGCGCGCTCGGCTAAAGCGCGTAACACGGCGATGAAACGGTCCAGAGTGGCCTTGTCCTCGGTTTCGGTCGGTTCAATCAGCAAGGCGCCATGAACGACCAACGGAAAATATATGGTCATCGGGTGATAGCCTTCGTCGATCAGCGCCTTGGCGAAATCCAGCGTGCCAACGCCGCTCTCGTGCAAGAAACCATCGTCGAACAGGGCTTCGTGCATGCACAGGCCGCGATAGGGCGCGCTCAGGACATCTTTCAATTGCGCCAGCAGGTAGTTGGCATTCAACACGGCATCGCTGGCCACCTGCCACAGCCCGTCGGCGCCATGCGACAAGATATAGGCCAGCGCGCGCACGAACATGCCCATCTGACCGTGAAAAGCTTTCAGGCGTCCGAAACTCTGCCGCCCAGGCCCGCTCGCCCGTTCGATCAGGCAAAACCGCCCCCCTTGTTCGGCCACTAGCGGCAATGGAGCATAGGGCGCCAATGTCTGCGACAACACCACCGGACCGGCGCCGGGGCCGCCGCCGCCATGGGGGGTGGAAAAGGTTTTGTGCAGATTGATGTGCATGCAATCGACGCCAAGATCCGCCGGCCGCACCCGTCCGACGATGGCGTTGAAATTGGCGCCGTCGCAGTAGAAATAGCCGCCGGCTCGATGGATCATATCGGCGATCGTTCGGATATCGCGCTCGAACAGGCCGCAAGTATTGGGGTTGGTCAGCATGAGGGCGGCGAGATCCGGCCCAAGCCTGGCCTCGAGCACTGACAGATCGATTCGTCCGTCGGGCGTTGCTGGAATTGGATCGACGGTAAAGCCGACGGTTGCCGCGGTTGCCGGATTGGTGCCATGGGCCGATTCCGGCGCCAGAACCCGGCGGCGGCGGCCTTCGCCTTGCGCCGCCAAAGCCGCGCGGATCGCCATCATGCCGCACAGCTCGCCATGCGCGCCGGCGGCGGGCGACAGGGCAACCGCCGCCATGCCGGTCAGGGTTTTCAGCCAATGCGCCAATTGGTCGAGCAGGGCTAGCGCCCCTTGAACCGTGCTTTCGGGTTGCAAGGGGTGCAGGTCGGCAAAGCCGGGAAGCCGCGCCATTTTTTCGTTCAAGCGCGGGTTATGCTTCATGGTGCACGAACCCAGCGGGAACAAGCCGGTATCGATGCCATAATTTTTTTGGCTAAGGCGGGTGAAATGGCGCACCACCTGCGGTTCTGACAGGCCCGGCAGGCCAATGCCGCCCTGCCGGGCCAAAGCGCCAAGACGCTGGCTGTGGGCTGGCAGCGGCGGCAGATCGACGCCGCTGCGCTCCTTCTTGCCTTGTTCGAAGATCAAGGGTTCTTCAATCGTCAAGCCGCGATTGTCGCCAACCGTCGATGCGGCGCTGGCGCTTGCCGTCATCGGGCGCTGGCTGCGACCTTGCGCGCGCTCCATCATAATACCTCCGCCAAACCGGCGACCAAGGCCGCCATATCGTCGTCGCTGTTGGTTTCTGTCGCCGCCACCAGCAGCAGATCGGCCAGGGCTGGATCGTCGCCCCACAAACGGCTGACCGGCACCCCGGCAAGGATGCGTTTTGCCGCCAGCTCCTCCACGACCTCCGCCGCCGGGCGGGAAAGGCGCACGGTGAATTCGTTGAAAAAAGCGGAAGGGATCAGCGTAACTCCCGGCAATTGGACGAGAAGCTCGGCCAGCTGACATGCGCGGGCATGGTTGAGGGCCGCCAGATGGCGCAGACCGCGATCGCCCAGCAAGGACAGGTGAATGGTAAAGGCGAGCGCGCACAAGCCGGCATTGGTGCAGATATTGCTCGTTGCCTTCTCGCGCCGGATATGCTGTTCGCGGGTCGACAAGGTCAGAACCCAGCCGCGCTTGCCCTCGGCATCGACGGTTTGCCCGACCAGCCGACCGGGCATCTGGCGGACCAGCTTATCGCACACGGCAAACAACCCGACATAGGGGCCGCCGAAATTGAGCGGATTGCCGAACGATTGCCCTTCCGCCGCCACGATGTCGGCGCCCATGGCGCCGGGCGGGATCAGCGCTCCGAGCGACAGCGCTTCCGTTACCGTGACCACCAGCAATGCCCCCATGGCATGGGCGGCCTCGGCAAGCGGGGTCAGATCGCGAATATGACCGAACAGGCTGGGATTTTGTACCACCACACACGCGGTATCGGCGTCGATGCGGCTGGCAAGTTGCTCGACCCCCAGCACATCGACCGGGGCGGCATCGACGCTTAGATGGGCATAGCGGGCGTTGGTTGCCACCACCTGCCGGTAATGGGGGTGCAGGCCGCCAGAGAGCACTACCTTGGCGCGCTTCGTTACGCGCGCGGCCATGGCCACCGCTTCGGCGCAGGCGGTCGAACCGTCATACATCGAGGCATTGGCGACATCCATGCCGGTCAGCAAGGCGACCTGGCTTTGGAATTCAAACAGATATTGCAGCGTGCCTTGGGCGATTTCCGGCTGATACGGGGTATAGGCGGTCAAAAACTCGCCCCGCTGGATCAGATGATCGACGGTGGCCGGCACATGGTGGCGATAGGCGCCGGCTCCCAAAAAGAACGGCGCCTCGCCAGCCGGCAGATTGCGCCGGGCAAGCGCGGCCAGGTGACGCTCGACGGTCAGTTCGCCTTGCGCTGACGGCAGATCGAGAGGGGCCAAAAGCCGGGCTTCGGCCGGCACGTCGACGAACAGATCGTCGACCGAGCCAACCCCGATGGCCGCCAGCATGGCGGCGCGGTCGCTCTCGGTCAAAGGCAGATAGCGCATCAACCAAGCTCCGCGAGGTAGGCGTTATAAGCGGCTTCATCCATCAGCGCCTCAAATTCAGCCGGGTTGCTCAGGGTCATTTTGACGAACCAGCCAGCGCCTTGCGGATCCTCATTGACCAGATTGGGACTGTCGGCTAGAGCGCCGTTGGCTTCGGCGACCGTTCCCGCCATCGGCGCGTACACTTCCGATGCCGCCTTGACCGATTCCACCACGGCCATCTCGTCGCCTTGGGCGACTTTACGACCGGCTTCGGGCAGATCGACGAACACGATATCGCCCAATTGGTTTTGGGCATGGTCGGTAATGCCGATGGTTGCGATGGAACCTTCGACGCGGACCCATTCATGATCCTTGGAAAAACGGATCTGGCTCATGAGCGCTGCTCCTGTGTACGAAGAAATCAACAGCGATAGCGGTGGGGCACGAAGGGCAGGGGGACCACTTCGGCGGCGACGGGTTTATCGCGCACGATCAGTTCCACCGCCGTGCCGGGGGCGGCGTGGGCGCTTGCGACATATCCCATGGCGATGGGCGCATTCAGTGTCGGACTGAACCCGCCGCTTGTCACCGCGCCGACGATCTCGCCGCCTGGCAGACGGATGGCGGAGCCTTCGCGCGCCGGCAAGCGCCCGCGCGGCTTAAGCCCGACCCGGCGGCGACCGGGGGCGCCGGCGATTTCGGTTCGCAGCCGAGCTGCGCCCGGAAAGCCGCCTTCGCCGCGCCGACGCAAGGAGACAGTCCACAACAAACCGGCCTCGGCCAAGCTGGTATCAGCGGTGATGTCATGGCCATAAAGACACAAGCCAGCTTCCAGACGCAAGGAATCGCGCGCGCCAAGACCGATCGGCTTGACTTCCGGCTGGGCTAGCAAACTTTCGGTCAAGCTTTCGGCGCAATGGGCGGGAATCGAGATTTCATAGCCATCCTCGCCAGTATAACCTGAACGGGTGACAAGGCAGGGGACGCCATTCAAGCTGAACTCCGCCGCGGCCATGAAAGCCAGATCGCCGGCAGCTGGCGCGAAACGGGTCAGCACATCGGCGGCGCGCGGGCCTTGCAGGGCGATCAGAGCGCGCTTGTCCCATTCACTGACGGTAAACCCCGCCAAATGCCGGCGCAGATACGCTATATCCCGTTGTTTGCACGCGGCATTGACCACGAGCGTCAGCCGGTCGTCGGCAAGCCTTAGCGCCATCAGGTCGTCGAGAATGCCGCCGTTATCGTTGGTGAACTGAGTATAGCGCATATGCCCCGGTTTCAGGGCCAGCAGATCGCCCGGAACGATCTTTTCCACCGCCTGGAGGATACCGGAACCGCTCAGTTCGATCTGCCCCATATGCGAGACATCGAACAGGCCGGCTTGTTCTCTGGTCCAGCGATGTTCGTACAAAATACCGGTCGGATACTGCACCGGCATGGCATAGCCGGCAAAGGGAACCATCCTGGCGCCAAGACAGCGGTGCAGGGCATCCAACGGCGTTAGCGCCACAGATGGATTTTGGGCGGATGAATCGGCAAGCACAAACGCGCACTCTCAGTGAGAGGGACAAACCAGGGTAAGGCTGCGCCTCAACCCACCCCCTCTGTCTTATGAACCTGAAAGATTGGCCCGCCCCGGCAACAGGACGAGCTTACCTCTTCGGTGGGCGCGAGCATGACCTCCCGCCGCTTTCCAGAGTGCCTGCGCCCCACGGTCCTTTGGCCTGAGAGTTTCCGGGGCCGTTGCTCCTTCGGCGTCGGCTGCCAGCGAATTGGCGCCGATCTCTCCCACGAGGCGTGCGTGGCATGTGAGAGAGCCTAGGCATGTCGAAAAAAAAGTCAATCGGCGCGAGAGAATCTCGTCTGGCCCCTTGACGCTGCCCAGGATTTTTGCGGCAATCCATCGAAGGATCGCTGAAGGGAATCGAGGATGGGAACATCGAAACAGACGGCAACCGGCACGGTTACCATCGATAATGACCGGGTTCGGGTAACGCATTGGCACCTTCCGGTCAAGGCGGCGACCGGTTATCACCGCCATGAGTACGATTATGTCATTGTACCGGTGAGCGACGGCAGGATGCTGATAAAAGAACCCGCCGGCGACCGGATAACCGAACTGTTGCCGGCCACACCTTACTATAAGGCAGCTGGCGTTGAGCATGATGTAATCAATGACGGCGGTACGCCAATCCATTTCATTGAAATCGAGATCAAATAAGACGAAGTCGAAGCTGTTTGAAAAGGCTTGCGGATCTGAATCCGACGTCATTCAAGGTTTTATTCTGCAACGCCCTTGAATCATGAACGCCCGGGGTGACTGCCAGGGCGGTAAAACGGGCATAGGCCGGCGCGTCAGCAGCTGTATTCGCTCCACAAACTCCAGGCTTGTCAAGACCGTTTGCCAACCTCGCTTTGCCATGCTTTCCAGTTTTGCGGAGCGATGGCAGGATGTTCGTTGCTCAAAAATTCACTTTTTGTTCTAAAATTCTTGCCATTCACCGCGAAATGGTTTGTACTAAACATCACGTATGTACTATTGACTTCATTCCTATGACTATTAATTTTATTCCTTTCCGGCAGGTAAAAAAGCATCGCGATAAACGACGCGCCTGGTACAATCCCCTGTTAGGCGGCTACCTTGCAGGCATAGTGGCCACCGGTACGGCGATCGATGACACGCGCGATCCTGTGCCGGGCCCCATTCCGGCGACCGTTCTAAGGGTGATCGATGGCGATACGCTAGAAGTTCGCGCCTTGATTTGGATTGGCCAGGAAGTAAAAACCAATGTCCGCCTCGCCGATATCGACGCGCCGGAACTTCGCGGCAAATGCGCGGAAGAAAAAGCGATGGCTGAGCGCGCAAAGCTGCATCTGATGGTGCTGGTCGCTGACGGTCAGGTTCTGTTGTACGATGTAACGCCGGATAAATATGGCCGCCGGGTAATTGCGCGCGTAGTGAACATGCAAGGCGTCGATCTTACCGGCGATTTGATTCGCAACGGGCTGGCCCGCTTCTATCGGGGCGGCGCCCGGCAAGGTTGGTGTTGACAGGCGGCTTGACGCGTTATTGCCGGGATATGGCGCTGGCAGGCTTTCCAGGACATTGACTTATTCAGAAGGTACATGGATCTGATCGAGCTTGTCAAGCGCGCCGCCGGTATGGCCCAAAGACCGGCGAGGAATCATTCCTTGCGGCTCGGCTCTTGCAGCAGGCAGGGCATGAGGCATCATCCTTTGCGAGCAGGGTGCATGGCGGCCGGTTGCAGATGCCGGAGTGCGTCATCAAGCAGCGCCGAGGCGCCAAAGCGGAAGGTTTCCGGCGTTACCCAGCCGTTCCCCACGATACGATCCGCCAGATCCAGATAGGGGGCGGCCTGGATGATGCTGCAGATACCGCCCGACGCCTTGAACCCGACTTCGGGATCGAGATCGTGAATCACCTGCAAGATGATTTCGGCAGCCTCCAGCGTCGCTCCTAGTCGGTGTCTGCCGCTCGATGTTTCAATGAAGTCGGCGCCGCTGCCAATTGCCGCCTCGGCCGCGTCGCGGATCGCGTCTGGCGCGCCAAGGCAGCTGGTTTCCAAAATAACCTTCAACAGGCTGCCGGTTGGCGCAGCGCCGCGGGCGGCGGCAACCAGATCGCGCGCGAGGGTCCGCTGCCCGGCCAGAAAGGCGCGATAGGGGAAAACCATGTCGATTTCGTCGGCGCCGGCGGCGGTTACCGCGCGAATTTGTCCCACGATGGCAGTGCGATTCTCATTGCCTTCGGGGAAATCGACCACGGTTGCCAGACCGATGCGTCGATCGAGCAGCGGATTGGCCACCGCCACCAATTCCGGCAGGATGCAGAGCGCGGCAACCGGTCCAACTGGCGTCACCGCGCGAGCGCACAGGGCTTGGACCGTCGCCGCGTCGTCCGTGTCATCGAGCGATGTCAGATCGAGCAGCGGCAGAATACGGATGGCGAGCGTTTCATCGTAGCGGGTCATCGGCCTGCCTCTTCCAAAAGGCTCGTTGGCGAGGGCGTCGCCATCGCGAGATTTCGTAGGGTTCGAATCGGTGACGGTAAAAACCGCGACAATCCGTCCAATTCACAGAATCGTTTCTTGGAACGGATGACGACCGGCGCGATCCTCGATTTCGACCACCCACAAATCGGGATCGTAACCGATCTGGCGCCGGATATAAGCATCGGCATCGGCTTCTCCCAGCGCGCTGCCGCCCGATACCGGCAGCCAGGCCATGCGCCCTTGAGCGTCGCGCGCCTGGCTCAAGATGACGCATCCTTGCTCAAAACGGTTGATCTTGACCAAAACACAACCAGACCGCGCATCGCCGCGTTTGACGACCATCATTGGAATACCGGCATCGTTGCTGCGGCGGATATGAGCGCGCAGCCACAAATCGGTCTGAATTCGTTCACCCATCATACATACCGCCAGACACAAGCAGTGTCGGCTTTTTGCCGATGGCAAGCAAGTATAACCATTGCCCGCTTGACCCCCAGGGGAGGGGCGGCAGGGCGCTCGTCTTGACCAGTTGAATTGTCAATTTTCTTGTCATCTGATAATGTGATGGCATGCTGGAGGGTGAAAAGCGATAAACGTTAAAGCGATGTAAATGACGTTCGATTCTCTTGCAACAGGGAGAAGTAAGTATGAATAAAATCGGTAGCGGCCTGTTTGCCGCGACGCTCATATTGGGCGCTGGCGCCTTGCAAGCCCAGGATATGACAATCGCGGTTGTCGGCCCGATGACCGGGCAATACGCTTCGTTCGGCGAACAACTCCGCCGCGGCGCTGAACAGGCGGTCGCCGATATCAACGCCAATGGCGGGGTGCTGGGCCGGAAGCTGAAATTGGAAATAGGCGACGATGCTTGCGATCCGCGCCAAGCCGTGGCGGTCGCCAATCAGCTCGCCGGCAAGAAAGTAGCCTTTATTGCCGGGCATTTCTGTTCCGGCTCCTCGATTCCAGCCTCGGAAGTCTATGCCGAGGAGGGCATCTTGCAGATCTCTCCTGGTTCAACCAATCCGGCGCTGACCGAACGCGGCGACAAATACAGGAATGTCTTCCGCGTTTGCGGTCGTGACGACAAGCAGGGGGTTGTCGCCGGAACCTATCTGGCAACGGCCTTCAAGGGTAAGAACATTGCAATTCTCCATGACAAGAGCGCTTACGGCAAAGGAGTGGCTGACGAAACCAGGAAAATTTTTAATAAATTAGAGCAGACGGAAAAACTGTATGAAGCAATCAATCAGGGCGATAAGGATTTCACCGCCCTGGTCTCGAAGATGAAATCCGCCTCGATCGATGCGATATATTTTGGCGGTTATCATACCGAGGGAGGGTTGCTGATCCGCCAAGCCCGCGAACAAGGGCTGCAAGCGCAGCTCGTGGTTCCCGATGCCATGGTGACTCAGGAGTTCTGGGCCATCTCCGGGCCGGCTGGCGAAGGGACCTTGATGACCTTCCCGCCCGATCCTCGTAATTTCACCGCCGCCAAGGAGGTGGTCGCCGCCTTCAAGAAGGGTGGCTACGATCCTGAAGGTTACACATTATATACCTATGCCGCGGTACAAGCGTTCGCCGCCGCCGCTGAACAGGCCAAATCGACGAAAGGCGACGATCTGGGCAAGGCGCTCAAGAGTCGTAAGTTCAAGACCGTTCTCGACGAGATCTCCTTCGATGCCAAGGGAGATGTGATCGGTCCGGAATATGTCTTTTATGTTTGGAAGAACGGAAGCTATCGGGAAAAGGAGTCTTGAGACCCTTGAACGTTTGTAAGCCGCCCTTGCGGCTTGTGCGCGAATAAGGCTCGATGCAGGGTCGGCGGCGGGTCGCCGGCCCTTTTTTGAAATGGCGATGTGCATAGGCGATGGCCCGGCATTTTAAATCGATCGGTGTGGCGGTGGCGGCTGGTTTCTTAGCCGCCACCGTTGCCGCCCTTGCGCTTGGACCGCGCATGATCGATTGGAATGCTTACCGGGTAGAGTTGGCCGGGTAGAGTTGGCCGGGTAGAGTTGGCCGGGTAGAGTTGGCCGGGTTGGGTGAGACGCTGCTCGGTCGGTCGATGACCATCGAGGGCGACATCGAATTGGAACCTGCTTGTGCGTTCGATCGCCTTGATCGAACCGCGAATGGCCCTGACCCAGCGCTGGTCGCAAATGTCCTGGCCATCGATCTTGCGATATTCGCCGCTGACCGCGGGAAGCGTCACTTTTGACCGGATGATCGTCGTCGATGGCCGGATCGTCGATGGTGACGGTCAGGAACTGATCTCTGGTTTGAATGTCGAAAATTTTTCGCGATGCGGCGGCGCGAACCCTCACTCTTTCGGGCGATGTCCGCTATCGTGACATTGCCTGGCGGATCGATGTCAGACAGTCGTTGACCGATGCCGATCTGCCGGTTGGCTTATCGGCGATTTTGGCGCGCGCGCGGGGGAATGGCGTTGCGCTTCAGCGGCGCGGTACGCGAGAGCGAGAGGGGGCAAGCGCGCCAATTCCAGATCAGCGGGCCAGTATCGATGGCGAGATCGATCTGCATCCAGGCAGCGGCCGAATACAAAATATGACGGTCGAGGTGGGAGATTGGCGGGCAAGCGGCGAGATCGACTGGAGCGTGACAGCCAAGGGGCGGGAAATGAGCTTGGCATTGGGCGCGATCCGGCTCGATCTCGGTCAATGGGCCAAGCACAGCTGGCCTGGGTCGCTTGGACCGCCCCTTTGGCTGCGGGAAAGCCAGGGCAAGCTCCAAGTGACTGCCGAGGGTATTTTGTGGCGTGGCGGGGTTGTTCGGCAAGCCCGGTTGCAAGCCGATTGGAACCGGGAGCCATTCATCCTTACCGAGGCAACGGCGATCGTGCCGGGGAATGGCGCTTTTCGGCTTGCCGGCATCGGCCGCGCGCACGCGCCGTGGGTTTTCGCTGGACGAATGGAAGGTTCCGTCGATCATTTGCGCCGCCTGCTCGCCTGGCTTGGATACGATAGCGAGTTCGCTGTCGATCGGTTGCGCCGTTTCAGTATCAATAGCGCAATAAGTGCATGACAATGTCGTCAGGCTGAGCGATTCAGCCGCTACCGTCGATGCCTCGCGCATGGTCCTGTCCCCATCCGTGGTGTAGGTGGCCGAGCTTGGGCAGCGTCCTGGGGCAGCGCCGAACCGGTCAGGCTGCCGCGACGGGCAGGATGACGGTGGGATCATCGCCGAAAGGAGCGATGGTTTCCAGCGTCATATAGCGGGCGCGTTGCACGGCCCACTCGTCGTTCTGTTCGAGCAGGATCGCGCCGACGAGGCGGACGATAGCGGCCTCGTTGGGGAAGATCCCGACGACCTCGGTGCGCCGCTTGATTTCGCCATTGAGACGCTCCAGCGGGTTTGTCGAGTGCAGCTTGGTGCGGTGCTGCGGCGGAAAGCTCATGTAGGCCAGCACATCGGGCTCCGCCTCGTCCATCAAGGCGGCAAGCTTGGAGACCTTGGGGCGGATCTGGTCGGCGACGCGCCTCCATTGGGCGCTCGCCGCCTCGGCGTCATCTTGGGCGAAGGCCGTGGCGATGAAGGCGGAGACGACGCGCCGGCCGCTGCGCCCCGCATGGGCAAGGGCGTTGCGCATGAAGTGCACCCGGCAGCGCTGCCAGGTGGCGGTCAAAACCTTCGACACAGCGGCCTTGAGGCCCTCGTGGGCATCCGAGACGACAAGCTTCACGCCGCGCAGGCCGCGTCGCGCCAGCTTGCGCAGGAAGGCTGTCCAGAACGTCTCGGCTTCCGATGGACCGATATCCATGCCCAGCACCTCGCGCCGGCCGTCGGTGTTCACCCCGACCGCCACGATGACGGCCACCGAGACGATGCGCCCGGCTTGGCGCACCTTCACGTAAGTCGCATCGACCCACAGATAGGGCCAGTCGCCCTCAATCGGCCGCTCGAGGAAGGCCTTCACCTTGCCGTCGATCTCTTCGCACAGCCGGCTGACCTGGCTCTTCGAGATGCCGCTCATGCCCAGCGCCTTGACGAGATCATCGACCGAGCGCGTCGAGATACCCTGGACGTAGGCTTCCTGGATCACGGCTGTCAGGGCCTTCTCGGCAGCCGCCGCGGCTCCAGGAAGCCAGGGAAGTAACTTCCCTGGCGCAGCTTGGGGATGCGCAGCTCGACGGTTCCGGCGCGTGTCTCCCAGGCCCGGTCCCGGTAGCCATTGCGCTGCGCCAGCCGGTCGGGGCTCTTCTCGCCGTAGCCGGCGCCCGTCAGGCTGCCGACCTCCATCTCCATCAGGCGCTTGGCCGCAAAGCCGATCATCTCGCGTAGGATATCCGCGTCGGGGGTCTTCTCCACCAGCGTGCGAAGGCTCATCATCTCGTTGGTCATCGGTGATCCTCTGGTTAGGTGCGCGTCTCGCAACCGACCCTACCCGGAGATCGCTAGTGACAACTGATCACCTACACCACGGATGGGGACACGACCGGCCAGCTTGTCCCGATCCACGGCGCATCGCTCCATTTCGCCGCCGCCGATAGCGCGTCGAGCGCCACGAAAAGCGCGTCGGCGGCGCTACTCCCAACGACCGGATCGACCAGAGCGGCGACGATGCCAAGCGCCCTTGTCGGGATCGATCTGCCGTTGCGCTCCAGCGTTTGGCCGAGCGTCAAGGCTTCGCCCAACAATCGCCCGCCCAGGCTATCGGATAGCCCGAGATCGGAGGCGATGGCCGACATGCCGCGCAGCAACCCCAGCCATTCGCGGCTCAAGGCGTCGCCGATCGCGCTTGATAGCCAGCGGCTGCCCGGCGATGCCGTGCGCCAGTTCCTGGCAAAGCGATCGCGCGCAGCGCTTCGAGCCGCAACCGTGCGCTCGGCGGCCGCATCCGGCCCCTGGCCAACCGGCAGCGGGTGCACCGCCTCGCCCGCCTCGGCGAAATTGAGGGAAATCCGGCAGATGCCGCCCTCGGATTTCGACTCCGCGATCTTGCCCGCCCCGGCCAATACCATCTGCTGGGCAGGCCAACTCGGCAATTCCAGGGTTCCCGGCCCCGGCTGTTCCAGCGCTTCCAACAGGCGATCGCGGCGATCGAGATAATCGCCGCCCAGCAGATAGGCCGTGACCGATATTTTGCGTTGCGCGCGCCCCAGATCCTGCGACGATGGCAGATCGCGCAGCGGATATTCGTGCAACACCACCCGCCGCCCGGCTTCCAAATCGACGGCGTCGACATGAAACGCCACGCCGCGCCAGCGCGCCGGCTTCAAGCGATCCCGCCAGGTTGCCATCAATAGGAACCGAAGGCTAGCCCGAGATCGGGCCGGAAGGACAGGCCGGGCGAATCGCTCCTGGAACCGGTCACTTCCATTCCCGGCGGCGGGTTCTCGAACCTGACCACCATCTCGCCGCCGATTTGCGCTTTCGCCGGCGCTGACGGCTGCGTTAGCGCGCTCAAACCGTCGCTGGACGCGGGCGGCGCATTCGATGCCGCAAGGATACTCGCCGTACCGCCGAAATCGAATTTGGGGATCTCAAAACCGAACAGCCCGGCCACAGCCCGTAAGGGCGCGTCCAGGCGGCTTAACAGATTTTTAACCGCGCCAGCCATCCAATCGACAAAAGCGAAGAAGCCTTTTGATGCGATCCCAGCTTGCCGAAAACCATTCGCTTATTCCGCTCCATTTGCCGGAAATCGCATCGACAAAAGCGAAGAAGCCCGTCTTGACGCTATCCCAGCTTGCCGAAAACCATTCGCTTATTTCGCTCCATTTGCCGGAAATCGCATCGACAAAAGCGAAGAAGCCCGTCTTGACGCTATCCCAAAGAGGTAAGAGCCATTGGCTTATTTCCTCCCAATTGTCGTAAATCAAATAGACGGCGGCGGCGAGCGCGGCGATGCCGGCAATGACCCAACCGATAGGCGTGGTCATCAGCGCCGCGCCGAACGATACCACCGCCGGGATTGCCGCCCAAAGAGCCGGGACCAGACTCGTCAGGATGGATAAGAGCGGCCCGAGCAGCCCGGTCATGCCCAGAGCGGCGAGGATCCCGGCATTGTCCCAGCCGCCAAGCCAGCCGATCACCTGCTGGATGGCGGCGATGAAATTATTCATTCCCTCCAGCACGCGCTCGAAATCGATCTGCTGTATCCACGCGCCGATGCGCTGAACGAACTCGCCAAGCTGCGTTGCGATCAACTCGCGATTGGCGGCAATCCATTTGGTCAAATCTTCGACCAGCGGATCAAGGGCCGGGACGATGTTGGCGGCAATCGCACGCGACAATCCTTGAAGCGCGCTCATCAGCTTTGCCACATGGTCCGCATAATCCTTGACGGCTTTGCCCGACTTCTGATCCATGACGATGCCAAGCGTCATGGCATCTGCTATCATGCCTTCCATGGCGGCTTTGCCCTCATCCATCATGGGCAGCAATTGGTCGCCAGACTTGCCGAACACTGCCAGCGCGGCGGATACTTTCAAGCTTGGATCGGTAATTTTTTCCAAAGCGCCGGCAACCGCCAGAAAGATTTTGTCCGGCTTGCGTTTCGCCAGATCGTCCGCCGAAATGCCCAGAGCGTCGAACATCTCTTGCGCATGGGGTACTCCGGCCTTGGCGGCGCCGATCTGTTTATTCAGAAATTTAAACGACTTTCCCAAGGTTTGCGTTGAGACGCCGCCTTGTTCGGCGACATGGTTGAGAGCTTGAAAAGCCTCGAAGCTTATGCCAGCGGATGTCGCCGCATCCATCATGCTGTCGGCATATTCGCTGGCGGCATGGGCGGCATTCAATAGCCCGACAATGGAACCGCCGCTGAAAACAGCCGCGAGCGGCGCCGCTAGGCCAGCGGCATGACCGGCCAGCGAACGCACCCGGCTGCCGATCCCCTCGATCCCCGCCATCGCGCGCTTCATGCCGCGCGTTTCCATCATGGCTTGCAGCGCCAGCTTGGCGCGCCGCGCCGGGGCGGCAATCCCATCGAGACTGCGCACGATCGCCCGCGCCGGCGCCGTTACCCGGTCGATCAGCGACATTAAAACCCGGACGGACTCAACGACATTGCTCATGATTTTTTCTTCGAACGCTTTAGATAATAATCGAACGCGGCTTCAAGAGCGGAGGATGCGCCTTTCTTTACAATTTCAGCGGCAATATTTACCATGGAAAGTTTGGGCTTTATTCTTGCCTGCTTAACCAGAGTGTAAAGCAGTTCAATCCTTTCTCCATCTTTTGCTTTTCTTCGTCTGAAAATAAAATCCTGTTTTTTATTTTTGAATTTCCCGAGACCGTTAAACGTGCCGACTTCATGTTTTTTGTTGCGCAGCGCCGTCGGACGCGAAGAACTGCGCAAAATGGTTCTGACATCGCTGCGAATGCCATGGTGGTGTGCGTCGTTTTTCTCAATCGGAATAGCGATGCGATGACCGGCGATCGATGTCTTCATCCCGCCCTCTTCATGGCGCGCCAACCAATCGTCCAGCGTGTAAACCTCAGCCGGCGAACCGTTGCGGTAACTGGCGTTCTTCACGCGAATTCCCTGTTGCGCCCGGCGATTGCGCAAGATGAAGGCGTTCGCCAAATGGTCGCGGATCCGATTGCGCGCCTGCCACGCCAGATCGTTCATTGCCTTGGCGGCAACCAACGGCATCCCTTCGGCAATCGCGGCGATCAGGGTCAAGCCGCCGCTTTCGGCAAACACCGTCCGGTCAATCTTCGCCATCGCCAACTCCCGCGAACCGCGTCAATGGATTCTGTTGAATTCCTTCGCCAGAACCTTCAACCCCAACGGGGTGATGAGAACCTGCATGTGGTCCTCAACATGGCCATCTGAAAAGCGGACCTTGACTGGAGCTTCCACCATCAACCCCGCCTCGATCGCCCAGGGTTCGGCGCGCAGAACATTGCCATCTTCATCGAAAATATCTTCCGGGGTACAGTACCGGGGAGCCGTCATCGCTTTTCCTTTCAAACCGCCCGCGCCTCTTGAAGATCGACCGGGGTCAGGCGGACGTGGTCCAGCGCGCTACCTCACCGATCTTGAGACCGAAGCGGAGTTTCTGACCGCCGCCCTGGAGCAAGATGATGGCGACGGTAAAATGTTGGCAGCCGCGCTCGGCGTTCTTGCCCGTAAGCACGGCATGTCCGATATGGCCGCATCCGCACAGGTCAACGCAAACACTCTTTATCGCAGCCTATCTGCAACAGGAAATCCAAGCATTGCGACAGTCTTGAGAATCCTGCGAGCGATGCGACTGAACCTGGTTGTTAAAGCCGCGGCGGAATAAGCCAACTCACTGATATTTCTTATTTATGGCGGCGGCAATGCGCTCGGCATGGCGGCGGAACCAATGGTAGGTTGGCGCGGTCAGGGCTTGCGCTTCTGTGGGGGACCAGCGGTAAAGCCAGGCGAGGTCGCCTGCGATGCTTTGCCAGCCGCAGCCCCACTCCGCGACAAAGGGCCAAGTTCGGCCATCACCGCCTCCAGATCCTCCAGATCCAGCATCTGCGCGCTCGACAGCGGAATCGAGCAAACGCCAGAGATCAAGCCGGCGATCTTTGCCATCTCGCCTTGTGCGCCATCCATCGCCATCAAATGCCCCAGCGTGATCCGCTCAGGAACGCTCAGTTCCGTTACCCATTCGCCATGGGCTTGAATCGGATGGCTGAGCGCGACCGTCTTCATCAAGCGCCTCCCATCTGTTCGGCAATCGCCATGCCTTCAAACTTCACCGAGAATTTACCATCTTCCGTCTCCACCGACAGTTCCGATACCAGCCAGGCTTCCGACAATACATAGACCTTGCCGTTGGCCTGCTCGATAGTGACGGTGGCATTTTCGATGCCGGCCAGCCTGGCCAGGGACAGATTGCCGCGATCCGTTACTTCGCCCTCGATGCTCGGAATAGCCGGCTTTTCGATATAGCCGTGAACGCCATCCTGACCGGCGACGCCTTCGCGCACCTTCTCGGCATAATTCACCTTCCAGCCGCCTCTGGCATACATCTGCTGGCCGTCGACGCGGACATAGATCGTGCCCGCGATACGGTTGCTGAAGGGCTGACCGCCGCCGCCATTCACCCGGCTTTGAAATAGTCCCGTCATTTCGCCTCCTTAGAATTGCAGCCGGAATTGCACCGCGCCGGCAACGAACCTCAACTGGTTGACCAGATCCGGCGGCAACAGCAGGTTGAGGCGGTTCGGATCGTTTGCGTCGCGCTCGACGATCAGATTCTCAACGAAGGCCGTCATGTTTTCCATCAGCCCCAGCCGCTCCAGTTCGGCGTAATGCGCGATGGCCTCCGCCCTGACGATGGCCGGCGTCACCATGGCCGAACCAGGGTGCAGGCGCGCGCCGTCATTGGCCAGCTTGGCTCGGGGAAATTTCGACGCGATCCGCCGCCGCAAGGAGCGGACATAGTAGGACAGCGTATAGATTGTGGTCATATCGAGGTACGACGGGTCCGGCTCGCCCCATTCGTTCAGCCGGTAGGCGCTGATCTCGCGCTGGATGCGGACGGCGCCGCCCTGCACCATGCTGGTCGCAATGCCGCCATAGAGCAGGGCATTGGCATCGGGCATCTTCAGCCGGTCGTTCATCGCGGGCGCGCCGATGCCCGTCAACGGCAAGGTCTGCAATGGCCGCGCCGGGTCGATGGCAAAGGAATTCGCCGCCTGCCCGCCATAGGCCGCGGCGATCTCCCATGGCGGCGATGGGCAATCGGGGATGCCAAGCACCGAGATATACGGGCTGTTATTGGTCTGGCCGTAGGCCAGCAGAGTATCGAGAGAGCCTGTGCGCGCGCTGAACACGCCGCCATAGAGTTGAGTATTGGCGTGCCAGCGCCGCGCCATCTCTTGCGCCATGACCGCGCCGGCATCGCCGTCGGTGTAAGGACAGACGATCACCGACCATTCCTCATCGCCGATTTTCGAGAGGATCTTTGCCATCGACGGATCGCCAGCGCCGCCCGCCATCGGCGCGATATTGACATTGATCCCGTCCGGCAGCCGCTCGCCCAACACCGCGCCCAGATAATTGATGCGCAGATCGATCAGGTTGCACAACTCGCCGCCATGGCGCGCGGTCAAGGCGGCGCTTGTCTCATCCGCCGTCGCGGTAACGGGCAGATCGGGCGATCGATTGACGGCGTCTGTCACTTTGCGCGCGATATGCGCCGGGCCGTCGGCTTTGGCAAGGGCAACGCGCACGCGCTGATAACCGATATAGAGCGACAGAATCCCCGGCTGCCGGATGGCGCTGCCGGTAAAATCGAGCTTGCCGGTCGCGCAAACGATCGCGCCGCGATAATCGACCGGCACATCCTCGCTATCGACGGCCAGATTTTCCGGCAGCGACGGCGCATCGTCAACGGCAATGCACCAGAGTTCCGAATTGGGATCGTTGCGGCGGTAAATCTCCACCATGCGCGCCAGCATCGATCCGCGCCCGAATTGCGCCTTGGCCTGGTCGGCGCCGCGCACCCGCTCCAGCGCGCCGGCGCGAACAGCGCTACCCGGCAAGCGCGCGCCGATCAACAGGACCTTGCTCAGTTCCTGAAAATAACCGGCGCGCGAGGAATCGAATTCGAACGCCTGGCCCGGCACCCGCCGCCCAGGTTGGATTTGGGTAAAGGATATCGTCATCGCTTCCTCTCTAACGCATCCGCCTCGACTTCAACCCGCCCATCCGGCCCCTGGCGGCGCGCCGGGGTGAAGCGAGCCAGACGATTTGGGTCAGCTGCCGGATCGACGACATCGACCAGCAATCTCACGTCGGTCAGATCGTCGCCATCTATGCCCGGCGCTTGCCAGACATACTCCAGATCGACCGAGATGACCGCCACGCCGGGCACGAATTCGCCGCCGCCGGCAAAGCCGGTGCGCGTGTTCACGCTGGCGATGGTGGTATGGGTCGCCAAAAACGGATCCAGAAACACCGCCGTTTCCACTTGCGCGCACAGCCGGTCCAACGCCGCATCCCAGTTTTCAAGCTCGTCGTCGCCGTCGAAGCGCCCCTGATAATCGCCCTCAGCCGCCAGCACTCTGGCTTCAATGACAAGCGTCTGGGTAACGTTATAGTCGGTGGGGCTGTTGGTTATCTGCCGGCAATTTTCGCTTGCCGTGAACACCACCAGCGATGCGGCGACGTCGTCGCCCAGAGGAGAGACGCGCGAGCGGTAAACATGGCGGCCCGCCAGGGTTCTTGAGATCAGCAAGGCGGCAATATGATCGCGCAAAATGGTTCTGCGATGCGGCTGCAAGGCTGCGGGCAGCGCCGGCAGGGCCGGGCTGGGCGGAAAGGATTGGGGCGTCATGCAACCTCGTCGCGGCGCAACAAGGGCAGGACATGCTCAGACCATTTGATCTGTTGGATCATCGTCCCGTCGCCTTGACGCTTGCCGGTATCGAGAATGCGGCAGAAGCCTTGCGCTGCTTCGAGCGGAACCCAATGCTCGCCCTTTTTCGCTTGCAAACCGGCCTCGGCGATCAGCAGGTTGACTTTGCGGCCGCTGATGCCCAGGCGTTCGCCTAGTTCGGTCGGGGTGAAATAGAGCGAGCTTTGATCTTCCGCCGTCAAATGGGTATGACCCAGCAAGTCCAGAACATTGGCTCCGGTCAGTTTGGTCACGAGCTGGTTGGCGCTGATGGCGGCGGCGTTTTTATCCAGTCCCAGGGCGCGCGCGGCGCGAACCACCAGAGGAACGAATTTGACCGCTGCCATGACCGGCGGCGTCTGCGTCCTGGTTCCATAGCTTCCCGTCTTGCGGATCGCGGGAAGGACTTCCTCGAAAACCCATTTCTCGAACCGTTCCGCCGCGGGCAGCTTGCTGCCGACGATCAGCCGCAATACGTCCGGTTCCGACAGAATGCGAAATTCCTGCACTCCGCCCGCTGTCGAAAGGGGGTAGCGTTTTGCTACCCCCTTGCAATGCTGATTCATGGCATCGGTTGGGTTCGTATACCCCAGCCGTTCGGCGACATCCTTGCCGACGAACCACGGCTCGCCGCTGAGTTCAATGACGCGAACGGCAACGCCCTCGAAAGTGAAGGGGATCAACTCTTTCATGGCAGGTTCCTTTAAGCTCGCGCCAACAGGCGGTCAATAACGGCTCGCGCGGTGGCAACGAGTTCCTCGTAAGCGCCGACGGTTTGCCCGCGCTCGATCGCTTCGATCAACATCAACGCCTTAATGGCAAGGCCGCGCGCGCCATGGGCAGGGGTGCGGCAGATCAGCCGATGCTGCGGCTCCCAATAGCGCTCGCTACAGGCTTGTCCGGGTTTCGCGAGCAGCGGCGCAAAATCAGGGTGCGCCCGATATTCGGGCCGTCGGGCTGAATGTCCTGGATCTCGTACGCCGTCTCGCCAATCGTCAGCCGGTCGTTCATCCTGGGTAAGACGGGCCATTCATCGTCGCGGATGCCGAGCGCGGGCGCTGTGGTGCTGTAATCGACCTGCCCGCCATCGCCGAGGATGGCATGATCGGCCTTGAAAATTCCGCGCCGCCAGGCGGGATCGCCGGTTTGCGGGTAATGTCGGACCTGGATGGCGAAGGCCGCCATCGCCGGCCCTAGGACCAGGCGCGACAGACCGGCGCCGGTCAAGCCGGCCATCACCGCCCCTCAACCAGAACCGAGGGATTGAGGCACATCGGCAGAACGTTCGATTGGGTCTCGACGGTGACGCCCTTCTTGCGGTTGGCCATCGGTTCGATGGCGGCGTAAATATCCAGCCCAACCGTATTGACAGTCTCCAGCCAGTCCGCCGGCGCGAACAGCAGATCGAAGGTTTCCGACGTGCCAAGCGGGAAAAAGCGCGCCGCGCCGGCATCGATATAGCGCCGCTGCGCGCCGTCGCTGCTCATGGATTGCGCGGCGTATTCCTCGAACAAAATCCCTTGGAAGAGAAAGCCGCGCGAGACATCGTCCCGCAAGGGATTGCCGGGGGCCATGTAATAATCGTAAGCCGAGCGCACGCGCGGATGCGAAATAAACTGGTCGAACCATTCGCTGGAACACAGCGCATGCACGCCGCTCATGACATCGCCTTGAAGGCTGTTGGCGATATGGCGCGTCACGCTGCGGCAATGCCCCTGGATATCGGAATCGGGATCGGCCAAATCGAAATCGACCGTATGTTGTTTAATGTCGAAATGCCGGAAGCTGTCGAACAGCACCCGGCCTTTCGGATCGGTGACGACGCCGTGCAAAGCGCGCGCGTAAAGATATTCCCGCGTCAGGGCATGGGATTTCTTCAGCCGCTCCAGCTTGGCCGTAACGACGCTTTGCACGGTCTCGTATTCGCTGGCCGAGCCGAACTGCCGCACGCCGCTGATTTCGTCGGCATAGACGCTGGCATTCCTGGGAAAATGCGGGACCGGGATGGCGTGCATTTCCCGCTGCCCTTCTGCCAGCAGATCGCCGCCGCCGCCGCGTTCGGCGCTGTCGATCAGCGCCAGACGGCCATTTTCGATCTCGACCAGCGCCGTCTTGCCGGTAATGCCGCGCCCCGAACCGAAGACGCCCATCTGCCCGATTCGCCCCCATTGCACCGGCACGCGCCGGATTGAGCGGGTCATCTCGACCAGGCTGAAAGCGTCCGCCGAAAATACATCCAGAACGGTAGACATCAAACTTGCTCCTTGACCAGAATATTCAGCTTGAGCAAGGCGGCATTCTGCGCCGCGATCTCCGCCGCCTCGTTGATTTCCTTGTGCCGCGCCAGCTGCCCCGATGCGATGACGGCCGGGCCGCGCACCAGCGCCACCGCCTTGAGCCCGTCTGCGCTGACAGGCTGCGCGTCGCCGGCGCGCAGGCGGAAAACCAGAATTCCCGCCTCGACTTCCCGCCCGTCGCTTGCCGTCGGATCGTGCGGCGCGTAGACAAGGCCGTCGCCGATCCTGCCCAAAATCAGCCCCGCCGGATAGGCATGGCCGCGCTCCAACTCGATTTCCTCGCGGCAGAAAACGTCCGAGACTTCAAAAAACGGGCCGATGGCAACCGGCTCCCGGGTTTGGATATCAGCCATTGCGCCCTCCATAGCGTTCCTCGATATACAGCGACATGGGCTTGATGCGGGCCGCCGCCGCCTGCCCTTGCCCGTTGCCAGCTTGCGCAACCTCAATGGCCGCCTGGCTGCTGGCGCGTATCTGCTGTAAGCTAAGCGCCGCCTGTTCCGGCGTCGTATCGCTTGAAATAAAGCCGCCGAGCAAATCGTGACGATCCGCCAAGGCGCATAGCGATGCGATAGCGCCGATGCGCTGACGTTCGACGCCAACGCCATTCGCATAGCCCTCGCCGCGCGCCGCCGCCATTTGCGCCGCCAGCCGTTCCGACAGGCTTTGCCCCTCCGTCTGCGTATTCATTTCCGCTCCTCTTGCTTGTCTGACGATCCAGGCCCGCGCCTGCGCCATGCCGCCGCCCTCATCGCTCAATCCGGCGGCCAAAGCCCCATTCCCGGACAGGCAACGCGCGCGCAGCCCTTCTATCGCATCGATCCCGATGCCGCGATTGTGCGCGACCAGTTCGACGAATTGCCGATTGATCTCCTGAAGCTCCGCCGTCACTTCCGCCCGGTCCTCGTCGCTTAGAGGCTCCATCGAGCTTGGCCGCGCCTTGCGCTCGCCAGCCCTGAAGACGGTTGCCGCCAGACCGGCGCGCTTCATCGCCCTGGTGCAATCGATGTGCAGAGCGATCGCGCCGATCGAACCGAGACCGCTATCCTCTTGCGCGAAGATCCGCCCGGCTGCGCAGGCCAAAGCATAAGCCGCCGAATAGGCGCGCGGATTTGCCACGGCCGCCACCGGCAGCGGGCAGGCGCGGATATGGCGCGCGGCGCTGAAACAGCCGCT
Organism: Whitmania pigra; assembly: GCA_021613335.1. Lineage (NCBI taxonomy): Eukaryota > Metazoa > Annelida > Clitellata > Hirudinida > Haemopidae > Whitmania > Whitmania pigra. The sequence goes on along the minus strand of JAJTWR010000172.1, from coordinate 3,697 downwards.
GGCATAACCGCCCGGACTGTCGATATCGAGAACGACGCCGCTGACATCCGAACGCGCTTGCGCCCGCTCCAGAATCGCTGCAATGGCATCGTAGGAAGTCGCAAGCGCGTTGCCGTAATACAGCCCGCGCGGCATCAGCAGCCCGTTGACAGCGATCGTCACGATCCCGTCGCCATCCGGCAGCCAGGGGGCCGACCAACCAACCGGGCCGTCCTCGCCGACGCGCAGCCTGGCGCCGGCTTTGTCCAGATCCGGCGAAGCCAGCGCCAAAGCCCCTGCCGCAGGATGCACCGCCAGCAGCGCATAGCCGCTTACCTCAGACCAGTTCATGCCATCTTCTCATTCCGTTGCGCCATAAGGCAGGTCGAGCTTGCGCGCCCGCTCCAGATCGGCGCGCTGTTCGGCGTCGATGGTTTCGACATCCTCGCCCGATTCGGCCACCACCCGCGCCCGGCTGGTCAACCCATGCCGGATCGCCAGCGCCGACGCCTTGACATCCTTTTCCGGGTCGACCCAATCCCAGGCCGGCGGCATCCAGCGCGCCCGCGCCCACAGCCGGAAATCCGGCTGTCTTGCGAACTCTTTGGCAAAGTGAACCAGGATCGCCGATTTCAGCCATTCGCGATAAACCGGGCGGCAGAACTGCTGCACGATCACCTGGTGTTGCAGCATCGAGACGCGGCGGCGAAACTCCAGAAGACCGGCCCGGATGCTGGAATAATTCACCCCGCTCAAATCGCCCGACAATTGCTCGTAGCTCACCCCCATCCCGGCGGCGATGGCGCGCAGCTGCGAGCGCATGAATTGTTCGTAACTGCCATCATCCTTGGGCGCCGCCAATTTGATATCCTCGCCCGGCAACAGGAACTGCACCGTGCCCGGCGACAATTCCGCCAAGGGTCCGTCGCGGTCCTGGCCAAGCTTGCCCATCAAGGAACCGTCGTAATCCTGCGGCGAATTGCTGGTGACGAAGGCGGTGAACATGGCGGAGGTTTTTTTGCGCACCACCTCCGCCCCGTCATATTCGTCGATGTCGCCAAGCTTGGCCAACACCCAGGAGAGCCAGGGCCGCCCCCGGCTTTGGCCCGGACGCAGCGGTTGAAACATATGCACGATCTGCCCCGCCGGAACGCGCACCAGATCGTTTGCGACGCGATCGAGCAGGACAGAGCCCGGATGCGAGCGATACATCCAGTAGGCCGCCCGCCGCCCCAGCGGATCGAATTCGATGCCGCCCTTGATTCTGTTGCTCCCGTTCGTGGCATTGTGGTGCAGGGGCAGATAATCGCCTTCGATCAGTTCCACCTGATAGGGCGCCGTCAGCCCGTCTTGCGGGCGGCGCTGACGATGGCGGGCGAAAACTTCTCCCCCCTCCAGCATCGCCTGGACGGCAAGGGCCTGCAGCCCGTGCCAATCCAGAACGCCATTGCTATCGGCTTCCTCCGCCCAATCCTCGAACAATCCATGGATCGCCTGCCGTATCCCCGGATCGGGATGGCTGGAACGCAGGACGATGCCCGTGCCAACGGCATTGGCAACCAGCGTGTCGATGCCGGATTTCGCCACCCAGTTGGATTGCGCCGCCGCCCGCGAGCGGCTGCGCACCAGAGCGCCTTGAAAGACGGTGCGCGAATCGCTGTCGAGACCCTCGCCGCCCCACCCGGTCGCGCGGTAGCTTTCGCTCGCCGCCGGCCAGGCGTCGTCCCCGCCGCCATGCGACGCCATCGCGCCGCCCGACAGACCGCCCGACAGGCCGCCCGACAGGCCGTAAGCCCGCCGGCCCGCCGGAACGCGAAAGCGCTGCTTCATCGATAGCCTCGGCGCGTCGCGATGCGCAATTGCCGGACGTTCCGCTTCTCTCCTGTTTTCAACTCGTCGATCACGCGCTTGAGTTCGTTCAGCGAGCGGTACTCAACCTTGCGGTCGGCATATTCCACCACGCGCGCGCCCGAGCGGTAAGCCTCTTCCAAGGCTGCGATGAACGGCGCCGGGTCGACGTCGCTCATGGCGCAAACCCCCGCCCGGTCTCTGTCAGGCGAACCGCCGGCAACGCCGGATCGGCGACATCGGCAATCGCCCATCCAGACCAGAGCAACGGCCCCAGATGAGCGGCATTGCCGTAAACGACGCCTGCGATATGCAACGTTCTTTCTTCCACCGCACCTTGGCGGAGGGTTGCGCCAACGCCGCTCGTTTCGGCATCGGCGAGCAAGGCCAGAAAAGCGCGCTGCCCGGCATCGGGCGGCGGCGCCAACGCCCAGGCGGGCGGCTGAAATCCCATGCTCACCCAAGCCCCGCCATTCGCCCCGCGCGCCGGCCCATGAACGAACTGCGGCTGCTCAGGCGGCGCGGCGCCAATGGCGGCGGCGCTGCCGCATCCGCCTTGCCCTCGAAAAGCGCAAAGCGGCCAGGCGGCGGCTTGTCCCAATCGATCTGCGCCAGACCGATGCTGTAGGCTGCGGCCAGATTGTAGCAGAGCAAATCGAAGCTCTCGTTGCGCTGGCGGATCCTGACCCATTTGCCGGCAATATAGGATTCCGCCGTCAACTCCAAAAACACGCTATCCGGCAGATCGCGCGACAGGTGGATATAGCCGTCGCCCGGATCCTGGCGCTTCAGGCGGCTGTGGACGATGCCCTTGAATTTATCCGCATCCAGCAGCGTCACTTGCGTGTCGCCGCCCGCCGCCGCCTGCCGCGTAAGCCGCAGATCGGGGTTGGAGGCGCGCATCATCGGAATGTTCCGGCCGTGATCGCCCTTGACCAGCAGGATTTGCCGCCTGGATACGCCAGAAGAACGCAGGCGAGCGCGAAACGCCTTGGCATTGGTGGTCACGCCATCCTCGCCGCCGGTATCGATGGCAACGCAAGCCGGACGCGCCTCGCCGCCGCCTGCGCGCGGATAAGCCCGCGACCAGATGGGTTTCAGCAAATCCCAATCCTCCGGGTGACTGGCCGGGCTGACCGCCCGTTCGCCAGCGACCTCGATCGACCAGCGATCGATCACCCAGCAGCGCTGCCCGCGCCCCCAGGCAAGCGCCATGGCTTGAAAGCTTGCCCGCTGAACGTCTACCGAAACCGTAACGAAGACAGCGCCCGCCGGTATCACGCGCAACGCATAATCCTCGGCGCGCGCGAGCAGGCCGCTTTCGTCCAGCCTGACGCCTTGCGCCGACAGAGGCTCGTAAGGCGCCGCCAAATCAAGCTGATAAAACGTCTTGCGCGGCGATTCCTCGCCCGTGCGCTTGAACTCCTCCTCGGCGGCCAGCGACTTTCGCGCCAACTCCTGCCAGGAGACAAAGGACGATTGCAGCCCCGACAGCCAATAGCTATCGATCAAAGTTCTTTTCAGCCGGCCCGCGATCCGGCCTCGAGCGTCAATCGTCTCGCCAACGCCAACCCATCCCTGACGGTCCCCTTCCGCCGCGCTCTTCATCATCTCCTGTTTTTGCTGTTCGCTTATAAGACATCCGCAATGCGGACAGATCAAGGCCGCCTCAATCGCATCGTCGCCGGCCCTGGCCTCTGGATCGATGCGAATATCGGACCATTGCGGCGTGTGCCACTGCTCGCAATGCGGACACGGCCAATACCAGCGCTTCATCGTGCCGCGCGCATATCTGGCCACGATGCCCGAGGTTGCCGGCGGATAGTGACGTCCGTCCGGTTCGGATCCATTGTTCGAACTCTTTCTGACC
>JAJTWR010000170.1:0-65412 GCA_021613335.1 Whitmania pigra | reverse complement strand
GTTTAATTTATAAATCTTGTTAAAAGAAAATCGGCTAAAATCGTCAAGTAATTGATTCAAGGTGCCTGTAGATTTGTGAGAATTTAAGAAGGGAGAAATTAATTTATTAGATTTTTTTAGATTAGATTTAAATTAAAGTTAGATTTATTAACAATTTAATTCTTAAACCAAACCAAATTATTTCAAAATATAAAATAGTTAGCAATGTCTCGAATTAGGCCAAATACATGGAAGCACATGAACAGGACATACTTCCAGGCATGTGCAGGGGTTTCAATTCCATCACTTGACTCTATGCACTGCACTCCGAACTCATGCAGGACGACATCTGAATGTCATATGTGACGTTCGGCTTCAAGTTATTAAATGTTAATTCGGTCGACGACGAATGGGAGGTAAGAATTTCTTCGATAAGGGCATCTTTTTCCTTCAACTTCACTCTGTATTCTCCTTTTTGGTCATTCCAGGTCTCCTACCTCAAAGGTTTCCATGCCAAGAATGCTGTCGAAGGACTTAGTCGCTTCAAAGACAGCATCTCCGGGACTGCAAGTGCTTCTGAAGGAGAAATGAAATAAGAATTGGTTGAATCCAAAATTAGAAAATATTTTTTGAACTGTCGTCGGTGATTTAACATTTAATTTAACAATATTTAACAGAATATTTCTTTCTGGCTTACTTCCTTCAGGTACATAGATAAAAGCAAGAGCAGGTGGTCCATATTCATTCAAACTTTTGGCCATGATTTGGAATTCATATTCCATTCCATTTGCTGTTCGAAACAAAAATAAAAAAATAAATTAAAACAAATAAAACATTGAATAATAACAAGCATTGCATGCAATTAATTACGGAGACAAAATAATTTGGAAAATGTTAACAAATAAATATTCGATCCCGAATTAATTCTGCACGTGGCAGTAATAACAACAGTCGAGTTCGAAACCCAGCCTGCACCACAAGCGCCTTTGGGAAGGAGCGCTGTATAAATGGTTACAAGAAGGGCCTCTGATGCTATGCATAAGGTGCTATATAAATTAACTACAAATACTATAATTTCAATTTCAATGATTTTCATACAGAGTGGTTTTGTGAGAGCTTCTCTTGTCTCTTCTCCTATGATTAATTCTTCTATGGTTTCATCGCTTGCATGCGTTGCTTGATACAAATCTTTGTACCCCTGCATAGAGGCACTGGTACCCAAACTTTTAGATGAAGCATCCCACGTGGCAAGCACTCTGAAAGGGTTGTGCTGCTTGAAAGTCAAGTATACATTTTCTGGAGGTCCAAAGGCTACAATGTCAACAATTAATAAAGTTAATCAATATATTTTTACATGATTGATGCATGGGGTAAAAAATCTGTCAGTTACTTTACTTGATGGTAAGTTAATATTATATGATATCTTTTTTTTATTTATTTATTCACACGAGGTCAAAGGGCTTTCAACCAGTTACATGACCAAGCAGCAAAAGATAAACGAGCAAATATCCGAGCAACGAAGCTAGACCACAAAAAGGCACCCACAAATGTTTAAAAAATAATTTCTCATGAGCACAGTCATCTTAATGCTCTTTAAATCTAAGGAAATGGGTAAAGTTTAGTTGTCTGAGTTGCTGAGTTGAAGCGAGTTAGAGTTGTAGAGTTTAAAACATCGGTCGGCAAGGAGTTCCAGGGTATTACGACATGGTTGCTAAAAAGTATTTTGAGATATCGCATCAGAATTTGCTGCTAGTCAATTTGTGATTGTGGCCTCGGCTTCTGGAATAATTTGAATTGATGAGAGACATTGTGGTGTGAGTAAGCCGATTTTTGATCTTGAAGCAGAGGGTGAGGTCAGCCAACAATCGACGTTTCTCTAAGGAATGTAATTTGAGTAGTTTTAGTCTTTGCCTGTAGGGATGAGGAGTCAAAGGGTTGGCTTTGGTAAGTCGCTTTTGAATTTTTTCTATCCTGTCTATAAGTGAATTCCTGTAAGGATTCCAGACAGGAGAGCTGCATTCCAATATTGGCCTAACATATGTGCAGAAGGCTTTTATTAGAATATTTTGGTCTCTTATAGAAAAGGACAATAGAATCAGTTTGGATGTGGATGGTGCTCTTTTCATGATGTTATTAATGTGTTTGCCAAAGTGGAGAGAAGAATCAATGATCACCCCCAGATCTCGAACTATGTCAACTCTTGTTAGACATATTCACAAGGGTTAAAACTTCTTTTGCAGCCAATCAGTGAGAGAATCTGTCATTTGTCAGGAGCAAGTTGCAACTGCCATTTATCACTCCATTCTGCTATCTTGTCAAAAGAATATTGTAACTGGAGACTTGTTGTAAAGCTTTACATCATCTGCAAACTCTTTGAGTTAGCAAAAGTGCTGGGTAGATCATTTATGAAGATTAGAAATACGGTTGACCCTAGAACACTGCCTGAAGAACTCCACTTGTGACAGGAACTTCATCAGAGATAAAGCCATTAATGTCGACTCTCTGTGACCTCAACTTGAGAAAATCTTATTATCTTAACAGCATTTATGTGTCTCATCTGCAAACAGTAAACATTGCCAGGGGGCAAGTGTTTTGGAAGGGTAAAAACATTCAATGTTAATTGAACACCAATTCATCAATTTTTAAAAGTTTTGAACATTTTGTTTGAACAAATGTAGTTAATGTAATTAATACATATTTTCACCTGGAACCGTTGTTTTGACTCGTTTTGGTTTAGATCTGGGACCATCACCTCTCCTAGTATAAAAGGCCACTTGAAAGTCGTACGATGTACCAACCTTCAGCCCGTCAATAAAAATCTCATCTTGTGAACCTTTTGAAATTTTTATTTAAAATGTTAATAAGCCATCAACTATCAAGAGTCACCAAAGTTTATAAGCAGATGTCCAACCACTTTCAACATCCTTGATCATGGGATTTTCAACAATTTGCTCATTCCTATCCAACTCCAGATAGAAAACCTGGTGGCTCTGGATGAGTCCAGTTTGCTCCAAAGGGGACGCCACGTGACGAGTACACTCGTTGAACTTTGAACCGTCACCCTGAGTCTCCTCGGGACACCAGGTACTACAATATAGTGAATTACTAATGAAGGAAATTGATTAATCAATGTAAAAATAATAATTGAATTGAAATATGAAATTGTTTGTAACAGCAAAGCATAATAATGTAACAGAATATGGATTTCAAGTCAGTAATTTATATTTTATTTAATATTTCTAATTTTTGTAAAGGAATATTTTATTACACGTAATTTCGTTTAAGAGCACCAAAAATATTTCACTTACCATCTTCCATTTCTTTTCCCCTTACTGATTGGTTTCCAAATGACTCTGATGGTAGTCAAATCGAGAGCTTCGGCATGAAGGTTTTCAGGAGGTGAACTGGGAACTAAAAATAAAAATTTTTAAATTTATAAAAATAACAGAATCACCTATTACTGCACGAGTAAATTCCATGTTACTTTATTAAATCAATGATAATATTATGTCATGTGGATATTAAAAGTACATTAATCAGTTTTAATTCAAAAACATTTAAAATAAGCACCCTCTTCTTGAGTTTCCACTTCAACAGGTCGAGAATAAGAACTCAATCCCCTTGGAGATTTGGCAGCAACATTGAACTCATAAACAACGCCCGGAAGTAGATTTTCCATGAGGTGAGAATTCAGAACGGACGGAACGGACACGGAAGAGTTTGAACCGACATTAGCAATCGGTTCCCCTTCGTCGTCTCCGTATCCGATTGGTCTGCCGTCGACGACGTAATCGGTGACGTCGGAACTGATGGAGTGTTGCCATTATTCGTCAGCGAAAACACACCTTTTTCTTGCATCAGAATGGAAACTGCTTCGGAACTTCTTCGCCAACACTTGTGAAAGCTTTGACCGAGATTTTGTAAATCTTGTTTGGGTGAAGATTGCCGAAGAGGACACTTCTGCTGGCGACGGTTTTCATTGTCCGTGAAGGTTGCGGTTTGTCAGCATTTTCCTCGCAATAAACTTTATAGCCCTGTTGTTTCAGAGAGTTCAATTTATCAAATTCTTCTGGCATTTTTATCTCATAAGTGTTTGTTTCATGGCTGAGCAAATACTTGTTTTGAGGTCACATCGACCTCATCATGAACCAACTCTTGTTGTAATTTATTACATCATAACATTACTTCTAGACATATGACTCATAATTTCTTACTTAGCTGCTTATAGTATGCTTAGAATAGTAATTAACTAAACGCATGCAACAAATTTTGTGCATACCCGGATGATTCCTGGTATCATCTGGCAATTACAAAATCTTTAAAGAGAAAAACTAATAGCATCGTCATTAATGCGGTATAGCGGAGCTATTACTTTCCCCTATAGTTCGGAGAGGGACATTTATAAATGCTTCCGGGCTTCTGAGATCTGACACAATTTCCCTCATGTCATTGGTCATCGACGTTGGTCCATTTTCTGTCGACATTAACACAAACTCATGGGCACCTAACATCGTTTCAGACGTTAGATGTATTATCTCCCACCGAACATTTAAACTTTCATCGCCTTCTCGTTCTCTCCCATATGGGTTTAAATTCATCTATTTCTCCATTATCTCCATTAGCACAACGCGGTGGCATAAAACAACATTAACCACCCGGTGAATCCACTCCGTACCACCCAGTTCATCTTTTTTTGATTTGCCGCTATAACAATGAGGCGCTCACATGGGCTAGGTCTTGAATGGTCGGCCATTTTGTCTTGTTGATGACACGGGCCCAGGTTAGCTCTTCAAGTTGAGTATTTGTTCAGCGTAACATCGTTGGAGACCGCTTGTCTCGTCGGCAGTGACGCCGAGAGGGGGGCAGGTGGGGTCACTGCCAGGGGGTCCGCATCTGTAAGGGGCCCGGCTGGTCCGATCATGTCAATTTGTGCACGTCTCTTCGTTTACCGTAGGCGACAGAGCATAATGTCCTAATAGCCCCATAGTTTTACATACTGTAAAATACTTTTATATACTGCCGAACGAACAGTCCATTTCACGTAGGGTGTATAAACTCTGTATTCTGATGTGAGACGCTAGGGTAAGGTGGTGTAGGACGCCCACACCATTTTAGACGAAACGGACCATTACAGATTTGATTTGTGTTGTTCCCTAGCAGGAAAGGTTTGATTTACCATCACTTCTATTTCTGTGGAGTTATACACACTAGCATGAAGAGACAATTGCATTATCGTGAGAGACTTTGTTGTTGTTGTTGGTGATGATTTCAAACTCCCACCGTGAAAGGTTTTTTGTTGCCTTGTCGCTCTTGTTATTTTTCTGCACGAGGGTTCGTTCGTGGAAACTAAGCATCTGTGTTCTTAAAAATGAGGATGCCTAGAATAATGAACAAAGTTACATTCCTTAGCTTCAAGCAGACAATGGAAATTGATGTACACGAAACACAAACTGACAAGAAAGAATGAAAAAAAGTTGTAAAAGATTGATTGTACTCAACCTTGCATTGGAAAGCTCGCATCTTGCTAGGATAAAGGTTACAAGTCATTTTTATCAATGCCAGCTTCTCTGTTTGGATAATCGACTGGGAAGCGGTGACTAATTAGCAACTGCCGAATTGCTGCAATTCAGGTGAGGATGCGATCAAGTTTGTGGAAAGAAGCCATTGAAATTCAAATGAAAGCAATTAATATTACGAGACAAACTCTTATTAAGTGCATATATACAACAAAGTACAAAAACTAAGGACAATCAATAACTAATATAACCGCGCGTTCACAACTTGGCCAAATAGAGCGTGTGGATCTTGTTCAAACCTGTGGGAATACATGATCTCAATCACGTATTTTCAAGTCCTCAAGCAGTAGCTGCGATCGAAATATAATTAAAAAACGAAGAGAACACACAAAACTTACATCGAAAACATTTGTTTGTATAAAATGTCTTCCACTTCACTTTCAGGTAACCTTTAAAGACTTGAGGCCGTTCACGGAGTACCTGATACAAGTGGAGACAAAAAAAAAATAAACATATTTTTAACATATAAACATATAAAAATAAAAAACATAAATAAATTTATATCCAGTGGAATAGTGACGAAGCTGATTAAAGCTATTAAACGGTTTGGTTATCGACAAAAAATTTGAACCGAGTTGAAGCACGTTTTCCACAGGTAGATCCAACTTATTAATTGACCAAAAATTGCATTCCAGCAACAATTAAATTTAATCACCAAGGAGATAAAAATGAACACCAGACTTGTTTCCAGTCAGTAAGTATCCTAGATTTCTCCGAATGGCCGATTGTAGTGAAAAAAGCGAGCCATGAAGTATAAGGAGGCATTTTAAAGAAAAATTAGTGAAATTCAGCTCCATATTACCAGAACGTGATATGCTGCTATTAAGGGGTAAAAAATAACGATCCAAATTCAACTGAAATTCAAATATATAATTCCAATGAATTAAACGAATGAACATTTTGTCACTAAGTCGACAAGGAAGGGAAGATTTATTCCACCGACAGAATAATGCTGCCTGTCTCAGAAGGCTTTTTCCAACGAATTTGTGACTCTAAAACCTGTTTAAAGTCTCATCATTGTTAACTAAACAGTGTTTCCACACTGCAGTTAAGCAACATTTTCATGATTTCAAAACATACAACGAAGGGATAATCTTCTTACAGAATTACGTCTAAACAATATTTTCACGAAATATAAAAACATTAATCAATTAATGACGATCTCAAACATCACAAACGCTCGCAAGATTTTAATATTAAAATAGAAAAAGCATGTCTCTAGCAAGGTTTTCAGCATGATTTGAAATATAAAGAATTTTCTGACAAGCTAAGAGAGCCTCTCAGAAGCAGGCAAACGTGGAACATGTAAATAGTTTCTCTAAGTCTCCAGGTGCTTGATGAAATCTCAGCAGACGTAATGAAATTAAGATCGGCTATTACCTTCAAAAAGAGTCAATCATCGAGAGCGGATCAAAGCAGATTTAGACGATTTAGCTTCCAAGTTGCTTTCAAACTGCTCTGGCAATGGGTGAACTTATCGGATTTGTATTTTTTTATAGATTCAACTTTTTATCTTTTAAATTGATTTCTTAATTTAATGAATTTGTCTCTATTTTTTGCGGTTGTATCTTTTAAAAAAATTCTGTACAAAATGTTTTTTTTCTACAAAGCTGTAAAAGCTCTGATATCATCCATTCATTTTTATTTTTCGATTATTGTGCAAATGGAAAACCGGGAAGTAAGCATTGTAAAATCCCAAGTACTTGGCCAAAATTCTTGAGTATCTATTTGAGCTGCTTTCTTTGTGGCAAGCAAAAAATTTCCTGAGCAGACAGCGACCTCCCAAATTCGTGCTCCCTGTCCGTCCGTCTTTTGACGCGAGGTTGTTGTATTATAGTGAGATGTGAGAAGTCTGTTGAGAGAAAAATTAGAAAATGGTCTGATATGCCGTCGATAAAAATTTTAGCAACACATTTTGTCAGAGGGTAGTTTGTAAAGATATTATTTATTGAAGAAGAAATTGAAAAGCCATAATGTTTAGAAACTCTGAAATACAAGGACTCGATTTATTGGCTATGTTGATATTATAGTCACCCATTAAAAATATTTCTATTTGGCCTGGTTAAATGCTGGATGAATCAGTTGAGTTCATCTTTGAAAATGGTGACACTTGTATTTGGAGGTCGGTATATGACTCCGACAACGATGTCGTTAAGTCCATTGAACTTTATTTTTATCAGAGAAAACTTAAACATGCTGATATTTAATGTGACATCTTCATTAACAGAGTAATCGACATCCTATTTATAAAAAGACCAGGCAGTAGGATATCACAGTTGTTTTCCTCGAGCCATGTCTCAGTTAATCCAATTATTTTTGCATTGGTGTGATGCATAATCATTGAGTGATCAGCAATCTTGTTTCGAAGGTTTCTGCAATTTATGTGGAGGAGAGATAAATGTTTCTTAGATGTTATAGATATGATATTGCTCAGCTCCTCTGTGGTGACATGTTTTATTGTTTAGTTATTTAGGTAGTAGAAGAGTAAATTGATATCAGGGTCAATATTTGGATCAATCAAGTTTGTCTCCTGAGCAAAAGTAACCTGAATCCATCAATACGGAATCTGACGAGCCATAGTTTGGTTGAGAATATGTAAAACCATGGTTTTTCTTATTTGCATTCATTGACTTCATAAACTAGAATGTAAAGACTTTCTGAGGAACTCAAAATCCCTAGCAAAATCTCCAGGGGTGTGGCAAAAAAAAGAGTAAACGAAAAGATTCTTTTATGCTTCAGTTTGCAAATTGTCTTCGTTTAACGGAATTTACTCAACTCAAGATTTAGTTTAATTCGAAATTTAAAAATGAAAAGCATTAGGTCAGATGAAATGATCTCAGTTTTCTGAGATACTTTCGTGGGTCATTTTTCAAAATTGATTGAATTCATTTGATCTGACCCATTATCATTACCACATCGCCTGAAAAGCAACTGAGTGAGGATTTGCTTCGGGAAACGGTGAAATGGCTCAGCAAATGATGGAACGAGAACAACTGCATCCTGATAAGCAGTACAAATGGATTCTTAAAAACATGCATGGCCACACTGACCTTCGTCTAAGCCAACAATCTCAACAAGAGTTTCAGTGCTACAACATGATCAATTGCAAGAGACCTATTTCCTATTATCCACCGCTTATTCAGAAAGCATCACGATATAAAAATGTCTTCAATTGTTTGAATTAATTATTAAAGTAATCCATCAATCAAAACCGCCAAAACAGTTCTTGCTATAATTTGACATTTTTTTTATTTATATATGCTATACAAAACTCAATCTTTATTGTTTGTGATAAAGTAAAAGTCATTCTTCAGTAATCTGTTAAAAATATTAAAGAGCCGTTTAAAAAATATTTACAATAAATGTGGTGAAAAATAATTATTATAATATTTTATAAATTACTTTAGCAATCTCCTGTTCTCCTATCAACTTCTTCAGATTATCCTTAGAGTGATGTCCCATCATCATCATCATCATCATTATCATCATCATTATCATTATCATTATCATTATCGTCATCGTCATCGTCATCGTCATCGTCATCGTCATCGTCATCGTCATCGTCATCGTCATCGTCATCGTCATCATCATCATCATCATCATCATCACATCATCATCATCATCATCATCATCATCATCAGCATCATCATCATCATCATCATCATCATCATCATCATCATCATCATCACATCATCATCATCATCATCATCATCATCATCATCATCATCATCATCATCATCATCATCATCATCATCATCATCATCATCATCATCATCATCATCATCATCATCATCATCAGATCATCATCATCATCATCATCATCATCATCATCTCATCATCATCATCATCATCATCATCATCATCATCATCATCATCATCAATTTCATCATAATCATGATAAAAACTATAATCATCAATTAATGAACCATCATCATAGTCTTTCCATATGATAAAGTAAATTCTTTCAGAGGTAGCCTAATAATAAAGTATACAGTCAGTTTATAGATCGTATGATAATCATGTTGCAAAAAATATATTTTAATAAAAATGTAGGACATAGGTGAACTTCATCCTACTAATGACCTAGCTACATGACCAGGGCATAACCTGTCAATGGATATGGAGACACAGGAACTCTAAGTTGTGAGGCAGGAGAAAAGATATCTCGATTATTCGCGCCACGAAATTCATAAATTTTCTCGTGGCTTGTGAATGAAAGTGCGATAGTTCGTTTTTGCCCGATAGGACAGCAGTTTGATCAACGTGTGCGGCCCGGCCCCGGAAAGTATAAGGAGATTTCAAGGGCCGAAACGCTTGAAGAAGGGGTCATTCCTCTGAGGATTCCGTCGGGGCTCGAGTTATAAATTATTGTTGGTCGCGACCCCCATGAGGTTCTCTTGACGTTTTTGCCAGGGGTCGCCTGAGTCACTAAGAATTTTTTTAATATTTTTTAAAATCTTCTTTTTTTTTTATAAAACCTAAACCTTGAAATTTTTAATTGTATAATGTTGATTAAAATACTTATTTTTAGTACAATCTATTTTATGTAGCACCCAATAATCATATTAGACTTTTGATGGATTTCTCTACTATGTCGCTTAATCTTTTAGATCAAATGTTTGAATTAATACCCTATTTTGTATGACATTGCGTTGCTTAATCTTTATCCACTTCTGCCTTTTCCATCAACACTCTTTTTAAGTTTGTTGTACATCCATTGAAAATACAGGAGTGTGCTTAATGTTTAAGATGATTTGATCTCGCTTTTCTTATTTAGAACTTTTTGTTTTAAATTTGTAAAAGCAAGTGTGAAATATGCGCATAAATGTTTTAAACGTAAATATTATAATATTTAGAAGCCCAAGGCATAATGGCAACAATAAAGTTAACTGAGTTGAAATTTGAAAGCTAGCCCAACAAATTTTATTGATGGGGGCCGCCAAACCATGGCAAGTGTTGCCGAGGGGTTGCAGCGCCAGAAAAGTTGAAATCTGCTGCTTTACAGCCTTTTGACCACGAAAAACCTTTGTGTGACTAGCTACAGACATCTTTTCCGAGTGCCTAAGCTGTTAAGAGGTTTCTCTAAACGTTGTCTATAAATTTAAATTGATTAAATAACTTAAAACTATTTGAATTTTTATATTAAATTACATACTATTTAATTTTAATTTATTTTTGTTTTCGTTTTTTTAACCGTTTAGACCGTAGATCAGTTTCAGTTTACGTTTTATTCTTATTTTTCGGTATCAAGCATTTTTTGATATTTGGTCTATTTTCGTATTCGTTCCCACCCCAAAAATCATTTTCGGACTCGAGTTCTCTCACCTTCTACCTCACCTGTAAAGGAAACACCTGGATTGGAGAATGTCTCACATGTCCAGGAGGTAAAAATTAAGTGATGACTAATTTTAATTGGAAGGATTTGAACAATATTTATAACTTTATTGCTATAAAAACACTGAATTAATTAAGAATTCATAATTTATTTACCTATAATTCTTAGATTTTGATATAAAAATAAATACACGTTGAAAAAATGAGTCTAGAAAAGAAAACATAACATGTTTTATGATATTTTTAAATTAATGTCTGCACATTAATCTTTCAATTAATGATGACAACTTCATGATAGTTAATTTCAAATTTTCCGATTAAAATTATTTGAACCTCGCATTCCTCCAACAGCTATTTATTTTCTCATCACATTTCAGCAATTCACTGTAATTATTTTTATCACTTTTACAGAAACTTTATTGTTGATTTTTTTTTATTAGGGGCCGGCCATAAATTATGTCCCGCTATTTTGGACCAATTTAAACCCAATTTCAAATCTCATTTTGGTGGTTGTAAATAATTTTCTGGATGCTTAATTTTCAGAGCTACTTTTTTTTAAGAAATTCCTTAAATTATTCTAAAACGTATTTTCGATAATTTTTTTCTGTATTTTTTTGAAATTTTTTTTACATTTTAATTAATTACGGACAACTTTTTAATACCAGTGACACGTTCTTCGCTCGAAGCCCGTAACAGGTAGTACCGCTGCCACCACCAACCACAAGTTCTTCATCAGAAACAAGGAATTGGAACTAAAACTTTATTTACAAACTAAGATCTAAGACTAAAAACCGCAGGAAACCGTCAGACACCAGTCATCCAAAACCATCATTAAAATCCTCACACTAATCCTCCAACAGCTCTCGTCGAGTCCATATTTATAAGCGTCGGATCTGATTAACAATTTTAATACAATCTACTAAAATTTCAACCAATCCTAACAAATTCTACTAAAAAAGCAGCCAATGGAAATTCACGAAAGAAGGTCAATACACGCCTACCAATTGATCAAACCAGTTGTCCCAAAAACATTAATCATTATTTTAAATTACCTCCGCCCAGTGGCGCAACTAAGGGGGGGCTGGGGGACCCCCAGGCCTAATAGGAGAGACCCTGCAATTTTTCCAAATCCGATGATTTTTTTTTGGTGGGGGGGGGGTAAAGGGATTCTCAATATGCCATAGGCCCAACAATCACGAACCCTGTTACATAAAAGATTTATGATCTTTGATTTTCTACACATGGTGCTGGTCACATAATTTGCAACTATTTATGAGCCATGCAGCAGATGCAGCAGTAGCAGCTTTATGTTTTGGAAAAATCAAGGAAGTGTATTCATGTGTGTCGTCATCAGCACATCGGACATCAATTACGGAACGATACCTACTTGAAGAACTACCAAAGATAGAGGCAGAAGATAATAAATCCAATGAGGTAGGACACCAGTAGTATTTATTAAGTTTATGCTCCATATCAGAAGTAATTTTTAATAACTTAGTGTTATGTTATTTTAAAAAAATGTATTATAGATTGCACAGTCAAATGAAGGAGAAATGGAAGAATTAGACCAGTTACTTGAAAACGCTGAACCTCAAAAAAAGGAAGAAAAGGGAACAAAGTATCGCAGGCTGTTGTCAATCAGCGGTACTCGATTTATTGCCAGAACTCGAAATCTTCGTATATTTCACAACAAATTAACACGTATTAAATATGCTTCATATAAGATGGGATTGGAATCGATTTCAGAAACACTGGATGCAAAATTTCAGGCCACAGTATCTACTCTCTACGCAATATTATGTCCTATATCAGAATTTACCTAGGCACTTCAAAGTCCAGTTTTAAATCTTGTAGGTGCTCAGAAGCATGTAAAGATTCTATTCACCTATTTATCGCAAATGAGAACAGAGAAAGCATTCAATGATTTAGCTCGGAACTGAAAGGAATGTACAAATTCGGTATCATTGAAGAATTCGGAAGACAATCAAATGAATATCCAAGAACCAGAAGGTATTATTATATTCAAAATAATAAAACAATAAAAAATAATATATTTAAAGTATTTAGATAATTATAATATTAATTATAGCCTACTCTAGTTTATAATCTACTCAGTCTACTGTCATGAAATCATTGAAATATCATTTATGCTATGAAGATTTATTCCACGCGGAACAAAATCTAATTTCTCTGGATGGCGGCCCACAATAACTGATTTTTATAAAATAAAATATATAAATAATAAAACATAACAAATAATATAATAAAATAAATAATAAAATAACTGTGTTTTTGATTTTTAATTTAATTCAGGCAGACAAACAAGAAAACATTGTCTACCAGCCAATCTTAAAGATTCTGTGGTATTGCAAGCTATTCCAATTTGGTCAACGCATGGAAATCGGAAAACAGCTCAAATCAAGCAAAGAGGAATATTATGAAATTATTGATCTGGTAAATCAAATTCATTTTGCGAGCTATGCCTCAGATATAAAACGTCTCAGCTTAACATCCTCAAACCATCCTTTTAAAATAGGATTATTATAACGAGCCACAAGATGTACTATTTACTGGTAATTACTGCGGAATCGTAATAACAACTTGTTGATTAGACTTATTAAACTATAGCAATATTTGTTATTATTACCCATTAAGCTCTTATTATAACACGCATTAAAAAACTCAAACTTTCAAATAAACGTCAACAAATTATGAAAGTAAACAAAATCACCAAGACAACGAAATATCCAACCAATGGCGAATTTAGTTTAATACCATGAGAGTTGGGCGAATATTATTTAATTTTAAATAGTTGTTTAACTTTAAATCCTAAACCTTATAGGAATTATTATAATATGCATTTAAATTGTGAATCCTAATTTTCCCAAGTTGTTTCGGTCTGTTCCAAGTGGGGGGGAAAGCTGCCCCTCTTGCCCCTGGATGGGGATCACGTTGCACAATGTCTATAAACTCGATCCGTCTAAAAAGCACCTCCTCACAAACTTCCTCTGCTATAGAGACAAAAAGAGAGATAAGTGTTCGAAGCTTGACGAGAGAAGATACAAGGATTTCATCGACATCTGTGATCTGTGATCTCTCACTAAAATAAAGCATACTTTAAGGATTTATTTATTTAAAGAGGCCATCCTCTATGTTTTTTATTCGTTTTGTATTGTATTTGTATTCATTCTATAGCTGTTGTGTGTTTGTTGAAAGCTACATCAAATTAGTGATTGCTCTTCAAAACATCTCACACTTCAGAAAGGCCGTAAATCATGAATCTTTGGCATGAAGTTTACACTACCACACAAAATAACTTATTAATAATTTTCCCAGTTGGAATCAATTTTTTAAAATTTTGTTAGCTACGACTGATATGATGGTGCTGATGATTGAAGGCTCAAAAAACTCATTAAAAGGATACAATATAATAATTATTCACATCATCCCTCCCCCCCAGAAAACCTCCATCATCATTACCATCTCTTCCATCTTTCAATATGATTTTTAGATATAAATTTATAAATATTAACAAAATTAATCTTTTGAAATATATGTTTTGATCTGAATTGTTCAAGTGTTCTATCATGATCTGTTATAATAAATATTGACTAATGAAAAAAAAAACAGTATAAATTACTTTATTTTAAACCAAGCAAACGCTATTTGGATCCTTTCGACAGGATTTACTGATGCGATTGATCTGATTGGCTCAAGATGTTTTACCTTATTTGATTGGTTTAGACTTGCTCGATTGATTTAACTGGTTCAGTTGATTTGGTTGAAACGAAAGTGTTTTGTGATTGAACTTTAAGAGGGATGTTTGTTGATCAGCATTCGAATGATATTCTCTATATATCATGATCACCGTCAATTATTACTACTATTATTTTTTAATGTTAAACCAATGATTACAATATAATAATTATTAATAATAATATAATAATAATATTAATATGAAATTTTAATCACCATCAACATTCGCTCTTTGACCCTTTAACATTTAATCATTTTCGCTGTGCACCCATCCATTTCGATATGGGTCAGAGGTGATGACCTGTGCCGAAATTAGGGGGAAGATGCTTAACAATGAAGTTTAACCTTGTTATGGCTAAGGGTTGTATTTAAGGGCAAGTAGGTAGGGCTTGAACTCTAACCCTTTGTTTATGCCCAATGCATAAAAACGAACGGAAATAAAACAAAAGAAGAAGAAGTTATTATGTCCAAAATATATCTGTTTAATAAATTGTGTTAATTAGATCACATGAACATTATTTGTTACGACTACTGCTGCTGTTGGATTGGTACTCTACAATTTGCGACACGCAGTGCCACACATGGCTGTCAGGAACTCCTCTTCGTCAATCCTTCCATCCTTCCTTGTCGTGTCGAAAGTCTTCAAGATGCTCTAAAATTAGCAGCCAATCAGAATTAGTCATCACTTATCAAAGCTAAAATTAATATTCATGAACACATGTTTTAAATTCCATACCTCGACATCTTCTTGTATCTTGGCGTCATCGTATTTAATTTTCTTGGAGTCGTACATTTTCCTGACAATGCTTCCAAGTTCAGTGACCTCAATGAAGCCGTTGTTGTTTTTGTCAGTCTCGTGAAAAAATTGCCTCAGCAGTGTTGGGTCCTGCGAACCTCCAAACATCTCTTCTGTGCGCCCAGTTGGGTTGATTAGACTGGTGTTGTTGAGGACGATGGCTTAAGGTCAAAGGTTAACAAGGTGCTCTTGAATTAGCACAAAAACAGTTGTCCGTAATAATTATTATTTCTTTTACGATAATTGATAGTAATAATTATTACTTATTGTAAAATATTTATACTTAATAAACAATTAATTTTGAACTACATTCTTTAAGCTATCTTTTAATTTTACTCGAAATGGCTAAAAAATTGTGATGAAAATAACGAAAGAAGAAAATGTCCAGAATATTAATAACAATGTTACAACTAATTAAACAATTGAGGGCTTTCGCAGTCGCTCCAGTCCAGGTAGCAATGACCGGCATAACAAGGCCAACGAGTGCCTCTCAGAGCCGGCGGTAAGAGATGGGTCCCGAACGACAAATCCGACAGGGACATCCGGATGCGGCCCGCCCGCCCCGCAGAAAACGTAAGGAGATTGCAAGGGTCGAAACGTTTGAAGACGAGGGAAACTCCTCCAAGGAGCTCCAAGGCGGAGTAACAAGAAACTACCAAATCTATAATTTTGAGTTTGTACCTATTAAGCCTAGTAATAACTTAATTCATTTGATTTAAGCTGCTTAAAATATATATTTTTATCGCATTAATAGTAAGGCCTTTACTCACCTGGATACAGGATTGCTAAGCCAAGATTATTGATCCAAAATAACGAACTTATGTTCAATAAAAAGCATTATCGTCTCTAGCCGCAACTAATAAACTCGTCCTGAGGCTTATCAGGTGCAGCAGGTGTGATTCAGTCGTACAGGTAGGTTTTACTTTTCATATTTTCATATACATTCTTCATTTTTGAGCTTCCTGTTTTATTTATATCCTTTAATTTCAAAGTGTTGCCTACATTATGATATTATAATAAGAATCTCTTCAATCTTTCTTTCTCTCCTTTCATTGGATTTTGAATCGACATTAACGCAGCTGCAACAGGTGAAACAAATGGTATGACTAACCTAGTCCGTTTACAGTACATTGCAAATCTATCCTATTACAAAGTTATACAATGATTTTGTGATGTAACAGCTACTGCAATGACTATGGTCTTTGACAATTTTTATTTGACAAGTAACAGTGATGATCATAACGATGATAATGTTTCGGAATTATGTGGAGGGAATACTGCTGAGAGAAATGAAATCCGGAAAATTCATCATAAACAATTTTTAAGATTCCATTTTGTTGCTATTTAATAAAGCTTACCAATTTTACTTTCATAACATATTCAAGTTATGAATTTCAAGCCATTTATAAAAAGAAAACCAAAATCAGAATCAGTTATCGATGAAATTCCGCTGACATTCAAATTTTACTGTTAAATAATTAATTACGATCTTGTGAATGAAATAACCGCCACTCCAATCCGTTCTTGAAAAATCTTTTATAGATTGACCGGAGTCATTTATAGCCGGAGCCGGGATTCAGTTGCCGGGGTTAGCCGGTTAGTTATTGGGGTACACAATATTAAATGTTTAGATAACAAATTTTCTAAAGGATTAATAGTGTAATTTTCTGCTCTTCTTCAACTTCTTAAAACTATTTGCAATGCTACCATACAAATTCAGTGATAAATGCAATTACTTATGAATGCTATCATTCCATCATTTAAGACTCATTTGCACAAAAATTTAAAACTTGTGTTTACTATTCCTTCAATAAACATCTTTGGTTATCAATTTCAATCAAAATCTCATCAGAAATTCTGACCTTTTAAGTCGCTGGATTTTAAGATAGAAGGAAAGTTTTGTCCCTTGTAAAAAACTGAAACGACGTCCGTGTATCCGAGAAGGCAGAGGTAGAACAAGAGTACACAAAGAAAAACTTATAGGTGTCTTTGATGAGTCTTTCTATCTGGAAGGTATGTCTTAACTGCTACTTGTCATGGCAAACCTAGAATGGATGGTTGGTCTACTTTCCAGCACAAGTGATAGTGAAAGTTCTAAATGGATTTCAGAAAGAGCTCGTGAAACTTTTGATTTAAATAAAAGTATTTAAAGAGCAGCGAGTTATTCCACAACGTTGCCCCAAGTATCAAACGATTTTAATTGTTATGATGGGTTATTGTGATTATCATAATCATAATAGATTTAAAGTTCGTAACGCAACCCTCTGAGCCAAATCGCATGCCATTCCAATACCAACAAGCTGGATAAGGCTGGAAGTGCATGAAATATCACCTTGATCATCTTCTTAGAATTTTATAAATGTCGAAAAAATCCAATTAGCTGGTACAGAAACTTCAAGTCATTTCGCCACCCTAGATCATTTTTTTCATCTTCTTACTCGTCCAGTTAAGCTGATCATTCTGAATAGTTTTGGCGGTTCCACTTTAAAGTCGATGAATTGTCGCGGGAGTCAAAACAACCAAGGTAAAGTGGCGAAGTTGGCCCTCTTTTGCTCGAGATATTAGGGTTTGGCGACATATAAAACCGACAAAACCGATGACAAAATTCTAAGACAAAGAGAGATTTTGGTCGTTCTCAATAGGGCTCGAGAGGCCGAGATAAGAATTATTGTTAATTATTATTAATCCGTATTCTGTATTATTCTTCAGAAATTTAGATATAATATATATTCTAAGCATAGTTTGAATAGTGTCTAAGTTTCTTTAATAGCGTTTTAAATTAAATTTATATAAAATGTAGAAAAGTAAATAACAAAATATATATCTTTTGTAAATTGTACTACAATGATACGTTGTGATATTAGAATAATGTTGTATTCGTCAAGGAATTGTTGCTTATTTTAAAAAGTTAGAATATTCTATCAGGAAATGAATAAAGATCTTTTATCTGACAACGATCATTGCGAAAGTATGAACTTGAAGTTTTTATTTAAATAAGTAGATGTTGTAAATTACTTGATTATGTCGTACGATTTTGATTTATGCGTGAATTTTTTAAAGGATTGCTCTCGTTAAAGAAGTCATTCGAGGTATTTTTTTATGCATGCTGTTATGAAATTTTTAGAAAGTCTAAAATTTGCTGTCATTAATATAATAATACTTAATTCAATATTTTTTCAGGAAAGGAGGAAGCACGAAGTTATTAAAGCATCTATAATTTTAAAGTATGACTAAATGTTTGAAACCATGCTAACGAAGCAATTGATAGTGTAGTATCATTAATAATCCAAATTTATTCAAAACCTTAGATATATAAATAAGATAATGAATTTCCAGGTGTGATTAGTCATCATTACCTCAGTTCATTATTATTTGCGTAATATGAAACGTAACATTTACTTATTAGTAACTATTTGCCGAAGTTATCCGACCCAACTCTATCCGAAATCGATGACATTCTTTAAGCAAATGATGGCGAAGATGTTGATGAGAACCAAATAGGTTTATACCGTAAGTATTTTATTATTATTATTATTATTATTATTATTATTATTATTATTAGTTTATTATTATTATTATTATTATTATTATTATTATTATTATTATTATTATTATTATTATTATTATTATTATTATTATTATTATTATTATTATTATTATTATATTATTATTATTATTATTATTATTATTATTATTATTATTATTATTATATTATTATTATTATTATTATTTAACAAATTATTAGGTTGAATACAGCACAACTAGATCAGCTAAAGCACGTCATATAGAAGCGTTCTATAGTTGGGAATTTTGAAGATACAATTAATAAGTTTTCTATTGTGATAATCTTAATGAAAGTGTATACAGAAATAATTGAACCGTTCAAATGCGTCACTCCTTATGCGGCTTAGAGATGTGTGATGGTCTTTTAAAAATTTAACCCTTTCACAATCCCCACAGATATTTCTAATGAGGAAATTCTTCGATCACATTACGCAGATTATGAAGATTTATATTGGGTAAGTTAAATTCTTTTTAGAAATGCACATAAAATTTTGAAAAAATAATTATGTTTCAATAACATAATTTTATTATAAAATTCTGAGTTTATACCATTTCATAATAATTCTTGCTTTGAAGAAATTTAAGAATAATAGAATTGTGGCATCAACATTCCTCCGCCTTATGAATATCGAAAATATCCCAGAATATAAAAATCGTGTGCCTAGTTTGTTCCGGCTTGAGTAAATTTATTTTATTATAACTAAGTATACTACTCAACTACATAAAATATTTACCATTAATATGGTAATTAATTTATTTTTTTAAAACTTTTTAAACCGTTCAATTTCTTCACGATGTATTTTCGAAGCGTGCAAAGTTTTGAAATTGTTTAAAATCATAGTGGAAAAACAAAAAATTGCTATTTGAAGGTCTTAAGAAATTAACTACTAGTAATGTCGCACATACTTTTTTTTTTAAAGTCGTTTGATTCACATTAAAAATCATAATTTATTACCTATAGTTGTTAATGAAATTGTTGGATGGGTAAGACATTTCATGGACATTCCACAAGCAAAAGAAATATCAAAGAAACGAATAACATCATGGGTAAAGTTCCAATGTAAGAAATAAGCAAACCTAACTTTAATTTCTTTTAATTTAACATTTATTCTTTCGAAAAGTTTGGATTATAACGCAGACTGAAATCAAATATAACATGCTACTCGGGGTAGTTATAGCTACTTTGTTGGCTATTCATCCATTTCTAGTTTTGCTATGTCCTCCAGCAGAGGAGTTGATGTGAAGCTGTTTTTCTAAGCTAGGATGTCTCGGTTGGTCCTGGCTAATCCGGTATATTGGTTAGGTGTTGCACAACTGGGGATGGCTTTCAATTGAGCAGATAGTCAAAATAATCTAGCTATTCAAAGACGTTAAAATACCTAGACGTTTTGACAATAAAATTTTCTATTGAAATATTATGATTCAATACTGTGACTAGTAGCAGTATATGTTCCTAGTAATTGTTTAAATTAAATTTCATTGTGATTCATTAATTTTAAAATGTTGATACGAGAGATACGAGTTACAAGATGCTAATAAATGTTAATTAACGTCACTATGTTTATTATTAGTGCTTACATTTCAACTCTTCATATTTGCAGCAACTTCTATATTGGAGATGATGAAACGACATGAGATTGTCGCATAATGTCGGTTTAACGATTTCATGGAAAACCCAGGGGTGAATTATTTAAAAATATTAGAATGTTTGCAGATTAATGACGCACTAATTCAGAATAACTTCATCAGTCAACACTGAGATTATGTTATTTTTATCATTTATTTATCTCTATTATTATTTTTAAGATGGAACCAGACAGTGACTCTATTTACGAATTTTTGAAAGAAATTTTTTGCCCAATCTCGCCTATCCACATGCCCGCACGAACAATAGACTTTTTAATCCTCTATTTTCATTACTCAAAAACTGAAGAAGAAAAACAGCATCGAATGCGTGAATTTATCAAAGGGTGTCGTGATATTATACTGGAAAATTATGAAGAAACGGTAAGTACAAGCGGCGATTATGTCGATTGTATAATTTTTACCATGGAAGGCCTGCATTTAGATGCAAATCTAACAATTATAAAAAGAATAAAGGTATATTAGTTTTGAATCATAAACTTTTTTCACGATATTTTAGAAATACAGCTTTGATTTTAAATGATTACTCAATCATTATGATTAAAAATGTGTTATCGATTATAAAATCATTTGAATTCATACTTTTCTTCTAAGGAAATGCCATACCTCGAAATCCTAGATATTAAAAGATGGTTATATGACCAGTTTGACTCTTTTGATCCTGAAAACATTATACATCTAAATGTTTTCAATCTGCCTGATTTAGAAGGAAAAGATTTTACAATCGAAATATTCTTAATATTCAATGAATATAATAAATATTTAAAATTATGCTCCATTATGAAAGAAGTTATTGCGATGACAGAGGAACTAATAAGGGGTATGTTTTAAAGAGTTACGATCTTTTAATGGAAAGCTTTTTTAGGAACTGAAATTGATTTCTCTCATGCTTCTTTCAGTTGAGTGGGGGATTGGGAGGATTTGATGAGATATTTTTCTATGACGCTGGATTAGAATTTAAAGCTTATTTATGTAATATTCTCAATAATCCAAAATTTCGAGGCCATATGCCTTTTTATTTTGAATTATTGATTGATAGATGGTGAGTCATCACTAAGGAAATAAAAATGAAACCATTCAGCTCTTTTTTCATTTTAACTTAATAATAAAACTAGCAATTATTAACGAAATTATCTGATAATGATTATGTGTCTTTCAAATCCTCACGCAGTCCTTTCCTGTTGATTAATTCTCGATATAAGGATGCGTCTGAAGATCTGAAGAAGTTGATAACGGGACAGGAGATTGATAAAGTAATTTATATTTTTATAAAAATTATTATTTTTTAATAATATTTATTATAAGACTTTTTAATCGGACTTTAAATTTTATTATCAGGTTACTAAAGAGAGACTTTTCTTTATCACCGAGAATTAGTTATTCCAATAAATATAACAGGCAAAAGATTCTTATTGATATTGAACGTACTAATCATCCTTTATGAAATGGATATTTAAAAAAATATGCAACAGTGGTACTTCTGGTAGTTCTAGCTATTTGAATCGTTTGTCATCAATTTTTCCTAAGTACTCCAGCGGAGAATGTTGTTGTTAAACTATTTTTGTAAACAAGGAGTGCCTCGGCTGGTCCGACGCGTTGACTTGTTATTGCAGTACAATCGGGGACGGCTTGCAAATTGACCAGGTAGTCCTGCTAAGTCAAAATTATCTTGTCATTCAACGGACGTTAATATATCTACCGAGCAGGGGCTTCATTTTGGGAGGCCCCTTTAATTTAGGCTAGTCGGAAAAAAGATCATTAACTCATGTTGTGCGAATGTTTGCCCCCATTTGAATTTTGGCTAGAAATAAAAGTATGTCGTCTCCAAGATTTCCTCCTTGGAAAATAGCTGAAATGATGTCTGTGCTACCGAGATGTTAGCCTAATAGCTAAGGCTGTACATATTATGATGGCAGCGCGGATAAAAATCCAAATGTTGTAGAAGCCTAGTCCTAATGTTTTAGTTATGCAACGGATGTTAATAAAAATAGTTAGAGCGTGATGTGCCACAAATAAGAAAAGCAGAAAAGTTTGTCAGAGTAGGAATGAGTGACCGAGAAAAGTTCTGTAAGCGACTATTGTAGAGGATGATTAATGAATTTGTTTTTCATTGATATTCGCACTTTCTAGATTTATATTTACTCGCTTAATATTCGAGTATTATATTGATACTTGCTGGAATAATAATAACTATTATCAAACGCGACATAACACAAATGCGTTTAAATTGGATGAAACTTTAGTTAAGGGCTTCAAATAACAAAAAATACAACAAGAGAGAAGATTTAAGCACTAAATTCATTAGATTTTGCTACCTACCCAATATCCAACATTTTCCCGAAATCAAAGAGAAGAGCTTGACGATTAACGTCTAAAAAGCCAGCACGGTTCCTGGCGATGGTCAGTTCATGCGGGGATTCAAAAGCTTACTCCTATTGATTAGTCAAATAGAATTCTTGAGTCTGGAGTTTAAAAAATATGTATAATTATAAACCTATTTGAAGAATTGAACAAACTACTTGATGGATCTGCCCATCTGAAGAGCTAAAAAGTTACCCGTCAAAAAATAGCCTCATCGGTCGATCTACTATTGCAATTCTGATATTGTTGTTTTTTATGAAAAATGAATTAATGATAATAACCATATTGTCATCATATTCTGTATTCCACATGCATATTACATTTCAAAATACGACTGAAACAATTTCTAATTTGATATTAAGATTTTACTATTCATTATTATTTCAACAAACGTTTATTGTTACATATCATAATAATTACGAAAAAGAAGAAACTTAATTTACTTACAGTCCGAGTACAATTGTAATTAGTGAGACATTTTTGGACATAATTTTGGATAATGCTCTTGAACTGTTGAAGCAATTTACTACTTGTGATTCGCTTGAAAAAGTGCATTGTATTTTATTTTTGCTCCACTGGTGGCATTATTTCAAAGAGATCGTGTAATACCATGTTTCACTAAAAATAAGACCTTCCCCGAAAATAAGCCCTAGTAGCCAGCAGTATTGTGCAGTATCGAATTACATGTAACAAATTACTATTTTTGGTCATACTTTAATTCGTAACCTTTTTGGCGCAAGACGTTACAAAGTAATATAAATAAAGAGCCTAGTTGATATCGTTAGCGGGCATTTACGGTCGGTTAACTTTTAATGATATTGAAATAACCCGGGGGTCCGCAAATAAGTAAGTTAACTAATAAGTTTATTAGAGCAGGTATTCAGTTAACGGAACTGAATAATAGAAGTTAAGCGTTTAAGGAATTGAGGTACTTAAGGATGCAAATGGATATTTGGGCTTCCAAGTCGTCTTGATTCTCGTTGTTTGTCAGGTGATTATCGAGAATGCTTTTCTGTAGCAAAAATAGATCCCACGTGCCCGGAAAAGATGCCAAATATAATTAAACACAAATTTAATTATTTTAGCAATATAAACTTAATTAATCTCCAAAAATCTAAGTATACAACAATATGTTAATATAATAACAATATTTGCATGTAAACGGGTAATCAGATACATCAAACAGACAACTAATAAGAAGGTGCATCGGGTTGGGTTTAAGGATGTTCTTAATTCAGCGCGTCGAATACATAATAGAATAATTATAACCATTAATAGTTATTTCGATATTAACTTATTTTATCAAGATGAGTACAAAAAGAAAAAGCTATTTTATTTGTATATTTTTATATTGAATATAAGACAGAAATCGTGAAAGACTCACTTGGACAAGAATCTTTCAGCTTTCTGTAAAGAAAATAAGTTGAATGTCCAAAAGATCCTCAAATGGCGAGCATAGTGTGATATCCTCAGTTAACAGTTAGACGAGGAAAATGCAAAAAAGTACAAGTCTGGATCAGAAAATCTGTGAAGCCAAACTTGCGAGGTGTTGTGAGTTTGGTTAAGAACTCACTGCGTCAAATCAATGACAGTTGTGTTGCCAATGCGGAAGGGTTCATGAACACGAAGTTCTCTTGCTAAACGTGAGAAATTCAAAAATTGGTTCTGTTATTTAAAGAATTACTTCGTTTAAGAAATCAATTTACGCAGTTTGGGCAATGGAGCAGAGATAAATTAGTGATGTACTTGCGCAAGTACTTATTCATAGATCATAAGTATAAAGTACTTGTACTTGTACTCGTACTTGGACTTGAGTGCTTGTCCAATGTGTGATTGTTATTACTATAAAGGTCTAATTTTATTTATGATTATAATATTAAACATTATTGTATTATAATTTAATATAATCTAAAACATAATATGTTAAAAATTCTTCTGCAAGCTTGTCTCTCCTCGGAGGGAGTCTATTTTTCTTACAGGGTAATGAAAAGCCCTTTCGCAAGAGAGGCAGGGCAAGACTCAGACCATTTTGAAAAGTGGTTCCACCCAACAGCCTGACGACCCGACTGAATAGGACTTCTTTGAACGTCAGTTCCGCAACTGACTTATCGATTTCATCCTGTGCTGAGAACTTCCTATATAGTGTACTTGTTTTTCTCTATAAATAACGAATAGCATATTCATGAGCACAAAGCTAAGCACAAAGATGGACATAGGTGAACTTCATCCTACTAATGACCTAGCTCCATGAGCAGGGCATTGCAAGAACTTCAGACTATCCTCTACAGCCTTATGCAAAAAACCTTTATATGACTAACTACAACCATCTTTTCCAAGTGCCTAAGCAAATAACCAAGTGGAACTAATCATCCTCTTATTAGTGCTGCGTCGCAGTCTAACTTGAAACTAAAATGTTACAAATTGGCTTATGTCTCTCGTCATTTTGTAGACTAAATTTACCCAACTAAGACCAAAATTAATGGAGACAGTGAAATAACTTATGATCGGCCTTACGACTAGGAATCAACCGGGGACCCCGGCTCAGCTTTTTCGGCAACCCAAACCCCGGCTAATTTTAACCGGGAATGTCGTAAAAGATGTATAAGAAATTTAGACAATTTTTCCATGTCTGAATCCTTATTATCCTAAAATCTCTCATTTGATGGAATAAAATCATCAGGTGTTAGTTATAAAATCTCTTGAGATATGCTGGGATTTGAACTCCTAATGGAGTCACACCAAGGCCAAAGTCTTAATGACTCGTCTACCGACGCCTGGTATTAATGATTTAAGATAACTCATAATATCTAAGAATAATAATAAATAATAAACAAAATAGTCCGATACTTGGAGCACTTTAATGGAATAAAACTGTTCTTAAAATGCCAAGATTTTAAATCCTCATTCTTTATCACGAACGCCATTTAGAATTGCTTTAACAATCACTTGGGCTGGCAGGTGGGCCATCTCGAAAAAAATTCTACATAACGTAGAGAAAGATGTTATTTGCCAAGGGAGAGATTGAAAAGTTTTGTGAAAGCATCGGGAAAAGATAACATCGATGGACCCCTTCAACTTTTGATCTTCATAACCCAGGCTATTAGCACTAGCTAGCTGTGTGCGCTCATTCTCCAAACTTAATTAAAACTACCATCGATCACCTATGAGCTAGGCATGACTTGCAGACTTGGCAGTCCCTTCTATGGAGAGGTAAGTTGCCGATGTACTGAGTTATGAAACTGTTATATATATTTTCGGAAGGGAAAATATGTTGATTGTGGTTCCATGAAAATAAATATTTGAGAGCTTTTAGAAATGTTGAAGGTTAATATATTATTAACGACCAAGAGAAATCGACTGTAGATCAGTTTCAGTTTACGTTTTATTTTTCGGTGTCAAGCTTTTTTTTCTATTCGGTCTATTTTCGTTTTCGTTCCCACCCCAAAAATCATTTCGATGACTCTATTTATGACAATTTCTACCTCATCTGGACTGGAGAACGTCTCATCTGTCCAGGAGGTAAAAATCAAGTGATGAATGACCAGAATGCGAGTTGCTTAATTTTAATTGCATTAATTTAGAAGGATTTGAATAATATTGTTGTAAACTTAGATTTTTGGAAATTAATTAAGTTTATATTGCTAATATAATTAAATTTATACTTAATTATATTTGGCATCTTTTCCGGGCACGTGGGATCTATTTTTGCTATAGAAAAGGATTCTCGATAATCACCTAACAACGAGAATCCAGACAACTTGGAAGCCCAAATAACCATTTCATCCTTAAGTACCTCAATTCCTTAAACGCTTAACTTCTATTATTCAGTTCCGTTAACTGAATACCTGCTCTAATAAACTTATTAGTTAACTTACTTATTTGCGGACCCCCGGGTTATTTCATTGGTGTCAGGAGTGGGATCCCAAAAGTAAGTCATGAGCAAGGTCTTAGAAGATTTAACTTTTGCTGGAATGAGACGTGAGCTTAAGTTGAGGCAAATGGATTTGAAAGGCTCCAGGGCAGAATTACAAGACCGTCTGCAGTCGTGGATAGAAGACCAGGGTGAGGATCCAGAAGCTTATATATTTGTTGATCCGGCTGTGAACAATCTAAACAGCAATATGGAAAAGATGGATAAAAGGATGAAAAGTCTGCAAAAAAAATGGAAGGTTTTCAAGAAAAGATGGAAGAAAAGATGAAAGATTTTCAAGTAAAGATGGAAGGCTTTCAAAAGAAGATAGAAGAAAAGACGGAAAAAGTAACTGAGGTTTCCGACAAGGCTGCCGCTAGTTATCGACCGGAGGAGACTCCAACAAGCACCAAAAACATCATGCCAGCTGAAGCATCAGCAGTGTACCCGATTGCCACACTGGTTTCGGTTGAGAAGGAGACCGAGGAAATTGTAGATGGAAGAACTTTGGGAAGAGAAGTGTTTCTTCCATAGTGTGAGGAATCGGGGAAGGAGCTGGGGGAAGAGCTGGGTGAGAAGAACGGTGATGAGGAGACCTTTGCTGAGGTGAGTGAGGCCAGTTTGGTAGTTGACGGGGACAGTCCAATAGTGGAGCTCCCAATAAATGTTGAGAATGAGGACAACGGTGAGCTGAAGGAGAATTTTGCAAACCCCAAAGATGTCGCGCCAGTGCCCAATGAGCCAGTTCCGTGCACGATTGCCTCGTTGGTGTCGGTTGTGGAGAAAACCGAGGAAATAATTGAAGGAGGGACTTTGGTAGAGACCAGAGTGGAGCCTCCTCGCGTTGAGAAATCAGTGGAGGGACTGGACCTTGAGAGCAGTGGCGAGCGATTTGAGTTGGGGGTTTCCGAATTTGATTAGCTGTGGATATCGTGGAGGTTGGAGCTGCGGATGTCATTGTAACTGAGAGGGGAGATGTTGACGGTGAGGTACTCGGTGGTCGTGAGTACGTGGTTGATAAGGTTGGATCAATGTCTGGGGAGTTCATTTGTGGGGTTCTCAGCCAGGGCGGGCTTTCTGGCCTTCGGAGGTCGTCGGAGACTCGAGGCGAGCATTTAGTGCTGTTGGTTGTTTTGCTGATCTTTTTCAGTAAGCGTTTTAGTAGAGATACCAGAGGAGGACGGGCTCGCATTGAAACAATGGTGGTACATGGGCACCATGTTAGGGATTGTGTCCCGAGAGTAAAAATGAAGCTGGCACACATTCGCCGACTGGCGAAGTACCACGGGGAGCAGCAGTCTGTTCGGGACGAACAGATTTAAGGAGGGTGTAATGTTGTAAACTTAGATTTTTGGAAATTAATTAAGTTTATATTGCTAATATAATTAAATTTATACTTAATTATATTTGGCATCTTTTCCGGGCACGTGGGATCTATTTTTGCTATAGAAAAGGATTCTCGATAATCACCTAACAAACAACGAGAATCCAGACAACTTGGAAGCCCAAATAACCATTTCATCCTTAAGTACCTCAATTCCTTAAACGCTTAACTTCTATTATTCAGTTCCGTTAACTGAATACCTGCTCTAATAAACTTATTAGTTAACTTACTTATTTGCGGACCCCCGGGTTATTTCAATATTTATAACTTTATTGCCATAAATATACTGAAATAATTAAGAATTCATAATTTATTTATCTATCTTTATTTATCATCATCATCATCATCATCATCATCATCATCATCATCATCATCATCATCAATCATCATCATCATCATCATCATCATCATCATCATCATCAATCATCATCATCATCATCATCATCATCATCATCATCATCATCATCATCATCATCATCATCATCATCATCATCATCATCATCATCATCATCATCATCATCATCATCATCATCATCATCATCATCACATCATCATCATCATCATCATCATCATCATCATCATCATCATCATCATCATCATCGCGGTCGTCGTATTCGTTATCATTATCGTCGAAATCGTCATCATCATAACCTTTCATCGACTCAGTCTCTCCACTCCCTCCTTGGTATCAATCAACCACATACGTGGATTTCTTTTGAGAAGCAAAGAAATGAAATGAAAACATTTCTTTATTCTACTTCTTTGTTCGCTTATCAAGTGGAGATACAACATTCTAGGTGGAGGAATGGCAACTGAGTTGTTGCCGGCACATGTTAAAAAATTTACGGCTATTTAAGCAGTGATTTTCGAGCCTGTTGTAATAATATTATTTATTGTGTTGATACATAATTGATATAATATTAATATCATGTTATTATTGTATATTATAATAATTCACTATGTCACGTGATCATCTCAAGCTATGATGAAGTTTGAGCAAGTTTTATGCACCTTGTGGTCGAGAAAATAAATGGTTTCAAAGTTAAAAAATAAAAATAATATTTAATAACAATATTAATAATAAACTCTGAAATGGATCAAAGTACGAAAGGCACTTTGTCTGCAAACAATGAAAGAGTCTCGGTTAATTAAGCAACTGATTAGGCTATCAAAAAGCATTTCCTAATACGTCTGCAATCATCTGCCTCGTTCCCGGGAAGATTCAAACGATTTTTCATTAACATTATTAATAATTACATGTCAGTATATATATTAATAATTTAATTAATAATTAATTAATAATATTAATAATTACATATCATTATATATATTAATAATTTAATTATTAATTATTGCTATGAGGAAATCTCAACACGAAGAAACGGACCTGGTCTGAATAAGTGAATTGTCTGATTGATGGATTTGGTTTGGTGATAGATGAGTTGAATATAGGTGGACGCATGGATTACGTCAATGTACGAATTGATGACATCCATGAAGTTGATAAGATGTAGAGTTAAATTATGGTTAACATGCGATTTGGTGCAAATGGATGAATAGTTAGGTTTAAACTTAGCTGTTAGCTTGGGTTTTAGAAGGACGGGCAGGTGCATGAATAATGAGCAGTTTGTATGATAAAAAACATGCTGAAATGTGAATTTTATTGAATAAGCTTAATAACTTAAATTTATTGAAGTTTTTAATGGCTGCTATGCGAATAGGTGAGATATTGCATATCTACTCTCTCATACGACAGACGTTACAATGACAGACATAACAATCAAATCAGTGGCATGCAATAAAGGTTCGGATAGAAGGATAACAATCTCGAGAACGAAAGACAGCAACAGATTTTGGGTGCATCGGCCTAAATCCTCGATGCATCAGGGGATCAACTTTGACAATTTTGAAAATATTTTCTCTTCATTTGTTTACACTCCTCTTAGCTATTTGGTAACATTTATGAATTAATGAATCAGCTGTTTGTTGGAATTTTATTTTTATTATTTATGTATAGTATTATATACAATTATATAGTGCCCCTACCCGAGGTCGCTGCCGGGCAGTGCAGAATGGGTTATGAACATGACTGTTGTTATTACCGCAGCAACGCTACCCATTCGGCAGACCTGCAGTGTATTTCTGTGAATACAGATTAAATTATCAGAGTTTTCACTAAGGATCTCATTTTATATCTTTATTTTATCATTCCTCCATTCACGAAGGCATGACAGGATTGAAATATCACAACAGTTGTACATTAAAATTCGTACGAATGGAACGACATTTTCAGCCATAAATCATTTTTATTCATTGGTGAAAGCGATGCAAGACGCTTAATTTTACAATAGAAATCATATTCATACTATGTGTCAATATTTGACATATTTATTTATCAAACAAATCATCAAAGGGCCATTACAAAGCCTAAGAAAATGTCAGACTTACGAATCAAATTCATCAGACTTAGTATACCAGAGAACTGTTTTGGCAGAGTGCGTTAAGAATGATTTGCCAAAGTTTGGAATTTTTAAGTATGTGTCAGGAATATACTTTCTATATAGTTACTTTTATATAGTTACAAAGCCTAAGAAAATGTCAGACTTACGAATCAAATTCATCAGACTTAGTATACCAGAGAACTGTTTTGGCAGAGTGCGTTAAGAATGATTTGCCAAAGTTTGAAATTTTTAAGTATGTGTCAGGAATATACTTTCTACATTTGGTGGTTTTTTTTTTTAATGTATTTTCATTTATTCCCATGCTTGGAATCCAGCAGTCTAAAATAGAACTTATGCTAAGCTTACGGAGGTTGATATCAACTTTAAATATCGGTGATATTAATGAGGCCTAACTCTGGGGTACAACAACATATTTCATATATTTAAAAATGATGGTGATTATGATTATTAAAAATATTACATCTTTTAAAATTGTGTCTAAAACTTTTTTAGTTATAATAAATTAAGACATTAATTTAAAACTTTACAAGCAGGCCATCTTAACAGAGGTTAGGAGGTCAATGGCACAACAGACAGATTTGAAGGAAACTGTGAATTCATTTCGAAGCTCTGCTGATATATTTCAGTTTGACCTGCTCTTAGCATTCATCAAGTTTCTTAAGCATAAATAATATTTATCACCAGGACAGGAAAAATATGTCATGACTTCCAGAATCGTATAGCGGCGCTAAAAAGTGACTCTATCTAGAATTTATATGTAGAATATTACATATAAATATTTATAAATATATATTTATGTATAAATTATAATATTGGCAGTAATTATCAGAAAATAAAAATTCATATTAATCACCAATGGTTTTGTAGAATTTAAATATTTATTCATTAATTGTGAATGAATCAGATCAACGTGATTAAAAAGTCAATTCTTTCACGATATCACCTGCATTTGCGTTTTAATCATAATAATTATTACCTCTTTTTAATTTTTTTAAAATTACAGCAGATTTCACACTCACAACATTTTTTACTGAAAATGTTTTAAAAACGTTTTGTTTTGTTTTATGAAATTAAATGATTAAAAATATTGAATCTTTTAATCAATTAGTGCGAATTCCTTCCATCTTTTGCCGTCTTGTTTCTTTGATTTGTGTTTAAACACACAAAACAATGTTTCGAAAGTACCAAAACACAGCCTTTGCATCAATCTTGTTTGACCTTGTAATGTTAACCCATCTTAAACTATGAACTCTTGCATGTATTTCCTAATCCTGTTCCACTTGTCTTCTCATCTTGCATTGTGCTATATTTACATTAGAGCTTTCCCTAATTTTCCGAGGTTTTGAGAGATTTTTAAAACATTTTGTGCTTCCGAACTAGCATATTATATGGACCCGTGGCCGCTGTGCTTAAGAGCCCAAAATTTGATGACTTTCCTTACAATTATGGTGAATGTAATAAGGTGATATTAATGGTTAAATTTTAATTTGAAAATAAACATTTGTGAAATAGCTAGCTAATAATTAAATCAATTTGATATTTTTACGATGATTTTTTGTTTTATTCAGTTTCTGAAAGCCACCGGATGTTCCAGAAGAGGAGGGTTATAGTTTCCACAATTTTGGTTTGAATTTTAATTTTTCACCTAAATTTTACAAAAAAAAAAACATTTCCTAACAATTGTTTGAAATATTTGTGCACAAATCTTTTAAGAACTTTAAATGATCCGCAAAATAAAACTTTCGTATCTATTTATCGAAACCATTTTAGAGTTTAAATCAAACAAAGTGTCACTTTTTCAACAATTTATGGTATTTTTTGCATTCGTATCATCCGTGCCAGTTTCCAGACTTTAATTTCATTGCCTTGCTAAATGCAGATCTACGTCATAGTTAGACTCAGGTCAGGCTCAGATATACAATTAAATTCGTGCATCACGTGATTACGATCATCGCATGATTCCTAATCCACTCAATTCAATCCATTGAAATAACAGAATTAAAAATTTCAAATATTCTTTTTGCGCTGGTTTTTCAAGGACAAGTTTTAAAATTGAGGAAAGTATTACGAACCTTATTGAAGTAATTAATGTTATTCGATGAAATTAAATTCAGGTTTAAAAAGAAGCGATAATAAGATAAAGAAAATAACATCCAAAGTTCTACAGAATTCCAATAAAATTTTCTACGGAAGCAAGCTTATTGAACAAATACATTTTTAACGACAAAATAAGAATCAAAAAGAAACCAACGTAAAACCTAATGCACCTGAAGTTACTTATGAAACCAAATCACTGTAACTATTCTTTGACTGTCTTATATGCTTTAATTTGGTTGGCCGATTGGGTTTCGTGCCTGTATACGGCAGTGATGGGCAAATCAAATCGCGATTTAGGCAAGGTTACGATTCGATTTGAACATTGTTGGATTCGATTTTGGCTTCAGCGATTTTGATTTTATTCGATTCGATATGAAAAGTAAATCGAATATCCAGATTTGTGGAGCAGCCGTTCATTTGAACCAATTATAGGAGTGAAATTCCACTACTTTGATGAAGGCTTTCAGCTGAAAACAAAGGCTGCATACAGACACTTTGGGTCAAAACACACAGGAAAAAATATTTGTGTAGCTTTTGAGGAAATACTGTCAGAGTATGGAATGATAAATATTTTATGTAAATTTATATATAATATTAATTAAATTAAACATTTATTAAAAATAAGTATGAAGTAGAGATATAATTCAATCCATAATTGATGGATCTCTAAGAAATCCAACTTGCTTGGCATGGTAACCCGAATTAATCTCAGCAAAAGAATTGCAATCTCTTTAGGATTTTGGCCACCCCTCGCTATTTCTTCCACACTCAACCATTAATCTTCTACTCAAGTCCTCCCCAGAGCATCACGTCATGATTTTGTTTCTGTAATGTCTTTTATTATATTACTTTATTATAACGTCATCAGTGTCTTTCGATTTGGTGCGGCTCCGTTACGAGTTTTATTCCTATCCGTAATAATAATAATAATAAATAAATAAATAAAAAAATAATAATACTACTACTACTAATAATAATAATAATAATAATAATAATAATAATAATAATAATAATATAATAATAATAAATAATAATAATAATAATAATAATAATATAATAATAATAATAATAATAATAATAATAATAATAATAATAATAATAATAATATATAATAATAATAATAATAATAATAATAATAATAATAATAATAATAATAATGATAATGATAATGATAATGATAATGATAATGATAATGATAATGATAATGATAATGATAATGATAATGATAATGATATGATAATGATAATGATAATGATAATGATAATGATAATGATAATGACAATGACAATGATAATGACAATGACAATGACAATGACAATGACATGACAATGACAATGACAATGACAATGACAATGACAATGACCATGACAATGACAATGACAATGACAATGACAATGACAATGACAATGACAATGACAATGACAATGACAATGACAATGACAATGACAATGACAATGACAATGACAATGACAATGACAATGACAATGACAATGACAATGACAATGACAATGACAATGACAATGACAATGACAATGACAATGACAATGACAATGACAATGACAATGACAATGACAATGACAATGACAATGACAATGACAATGACAATGACAATGACAATGATAATGATAATGATAATGATAATGATAATGATATAATAATAATAATATAATAATAATATAATAATAATAATAATAATAATAATAATAATAATAATATCCAGGGCTCCATTGAAGCTCAATGAAAAACTTTACATCTTCAGGTTTCATTTAATATCAAGTCTTGTTCATTACCTGACCTTCAATAGCATTTCGTTGAAATCTGACCTTCAATAGCATTTCGTTGAAATCTGACCTTCAATAGCATTTTGTTGAAATCTCTCAGTGCTTCTGACACCAAGATAAGATCTGCTGTGCGACAATGGCTCCGACTTACTAAAGACACGCCGGTTGCTTTCTTCCATGCGAGAGTTAAGGATGGTGGACTCGGATTGTTGCAGCTCAGAAAATGGGTGCCGATCATAAGAGCTAATCGAATGTCGGCAATGATGGGGCAGTCCAAGACCAATGAGGATGATTTCTGCTTGATACGTTGAAGGATAACAGCGCAATTCTCTGCGAATACAGAAAGTTCGGAATAGCAAAAGGACCCGCAGCCAAAAAACAACTGAAACACGAAACTGCGGCAAGTTTTTATGATTCTGTCGATGGATATGGGCTGCCATCGTTTACCCAAGGGATAGGAATTAGTGATTGGATAGTGGACGGTCAATTCAGGATGCCCCCAAGCGAATACATACAATGTATCAAAGTCAGGGCTGCCGTCCTCCCGACAAATCTTAGGATCTCAAGGTATCATCCAGAGATAAACACCTATTGTGATTCCGGGTGTGGTGCCTTCGAGTGCCTGGACCATATCTTCTAGGTTTGCCCAGGTATGGATGTAGAGAGAAGAAAGCGGCATAACAATCTTGTCCGCAATTAGAAAAGAAGCTGATAAAGAAAGGCTACATCACCAAAATTGAGCCTCGAATTAATGTTGAAGGGAATCTCAGAATTCCAGACCTGGTGGCATGGAAGAGGGATCAGTCAGT
Organism: Whitmania pigra; assembly: GCA_021613335.1. NCBI lineage: Eukaryota > Metazoa > Annelida > Clitellata > Hirudinida > Haemopidae > Whitmania > Whitmania pigra. Next base: position 29,959 of record JAJTWR010000170.1, on the reverse strand, counting down.
AGTCTGCGATGTCACCATCGTTTCTGATACAACCCCATTGGGCGAAGAACACGTCAACAAAGTCCAAAAATATGGCGATACGGACATTCATATTTGGATGACAAACAGCCGTCCAAGTGGGTTTCCCTCTCCGCAGGTTCTCGTGACTGCATTCGTTTGCAACTGGAGAGGAATGATCTCTTCAAAATCGTACTCCTCTTGGCGCGGCCTCGGTTTCGCCAGAACCATGTTAATGAACTTAACAACAACGGCTCTCTGGTTCTTACCTAATGTGGAAGCATCAAAAGCGCAAAACTCAAAAATGATGGCGGAAATGAGTTGGATTGTAGCAAGGACATTTATTATGTATTGTACGGACTGTTTTTTTTTAGTGTTGATGGTGCTGGGGCTTGCGCATTATGTCCCGGGGTACTCTCAGGCCCAGAAGGGGGACTTTAAATATTCGTTGAGGTTTTTAACATCGTCTGCGATCGAGTTTAAACATTTGTTTGGCTGAGAAAATAAACGTAAAAAAAAATAAATAAATAAAAAATTAATAATAGTGTTGTAAACTTAGATTTTTGGAAGTTAATTAAGTTTATATTGCTAATATAGTTAAATTTGTACTTAATTATATTTGGCATCTTTTCCGGGCACGTGGGATCTATTTTTGCTACAGAAAGGGATTCTCGATAATCACCTGACAAACAACGAGAATCAAGACGACTTGGAAGCCCAAATATCCATTTGCATCCTTAAGTACCTCAATTTCTTAAACGTTTAACTTCTATTATTCAGTTCCGTTAACTGAATACCTGCTCTAATAAACTTATTAGTTAACTTACTTATTTGCGGACCCCCGGGTTATTTCAATAGTAACAGCATTAAAGAGTGGAACCCAGTTATCTCAACCTCGGTTAACTCGCCAACCCTATTAAGTCGACGTTTTTGAAGTTGTACCGCCTAATTCTCACTTTATAGTAGTACTTTCTCATCGGTTATGTAATTCTTTCATGTCACCGAACCCAATAGGAATAACACGCTATAACTATTATGTTTATTTTGTTCGTTCTAAAAATGTCTGGAGGTATTAAGAGATAACTGACAATCAGTCAACAGAGGAAAAGTACGAACACCGGCAGCTCTTAGTAGTCAGCATGGCATTTCAGCAGGCACCATTTCATAATGAATAAAGGGGTCGACGTAATAAAGCAATTGTACCAGAAGTCTGTCTTTGATCCAGCAAAAAAAATTGCTTTCTGTTATTAGCAAATGTAAATGTATGTATGTACATATTGGTGTAATCAATATCAAATATCAATTTCTGTGTACAAAAATTCACCAAAAACACTTGCATGTACATTCTCATAAAGAAATTTCAAGCACATGTTAATATATCGATTTTCAGTTATTTCGGTCATCGGTTATCTCGACGCTTTTTGACAAACACCTAGGCCAGCGACATAAGTGGGTTCGGCTGTAATAATGAAACATGAAATAAATAATGAAACATTTACAAAAGTCATCACGCCATTTGTTTTGAGAAGTCGCCCGAGGGGTTAGCAGAAGATGGGTTTAGGTTATGGTTAGTTTCAGGGTTAGGGCTAGATACGTATGTTATGGGTTTTGTTTAAATGATATGGTTAGCATTATTTGTGACGTCAATTTTAAATTTTGTTTAGAGATACTTTATCGCTTTAAAATGTTTCAATAACAATTTGGTTGTTTTATAATATTACTGACTTATTTTAGTCTTCATTATTTTAAATCTCTAAATATTGATGAGTGAAAGTTATTTGAATTCCGTTAAGCTTTGTAATTCATTCTCAATAAGATTTGAGCTTAAGCGTCTTTTTGTTAAAGTGGTGGAGAGACCAGTGCTTCGGAAGCCATTTAACCGAGGCATCTGAATATTCAGAAGCGGATTTGAACAGAAGGTATGCTGATCCGGCTTTAGCCTCTAGTGGAAAATGCATGGCAGCGAATTTGAGATGCGCGATTGTTCTTGTTATTTGGGCTTTTTTGTTTAGACGTTTTTTATATTTTAATAATTTAAAGCTGGAATTTCATCGTTGTTGCCATAGTTAGATATGTGAATGTAAAATTGGTAATTGTTAGAATTAAATTATTTATAAACCCATTTGCACTCATCTCGTTGCTGTCAAGCTTCTCTAAAAATCAAACTATATCACTTTCTAGCCACCTTGTAAATATTTCTTGTTTTTTCGATTTTTCAAATTTTAAGACAAACAGTAAAAAAATTATGTAACATTACATATATACATTTTTGTATCTCATTAATGATATTTGTGCTGTCTCAGATGTACAAGCAAACAAATACTTGTAGATAACTTTTCGGATTTTTATGAAAATGGACTTCGCAATTATGCAAAAACTTGCCTGTTTAAAAATTGACCTTAAATTGTCTTTTGGCCTTCCAGATAAACCTTTTTTATCCCTTAAGTCTTACTGATGCAATTGGCTGTCAGAACTATATGTTGAATATTATTGGATTTTTAAATGGATTGAAAATCTTTTAAATGTTGGTGTTCGTGAATATTTCGGATTTTATTTTGTCTCATTCGAAAATTCATATGGCAATTTTGGATTCGTACATTGAAAGTGGTTACTAAGATTTCATTTATATATAATTGTAATAACCAAAAAGAAATTATTGGGCATTATAAAAAAAGTAATTTTGTTATTAATCGTAAGCAGAATACCATTGAATAAAAGCATGTAATTAATTCAGCATATTTAATTATTTTGGCTATATGCATTAACTTAAGAAATATTTATTTTAGAAATTAGTTTTGCTGGTTATGATTCCCAGTTGGAATGTGAAACAACTTATAAATAACTAATTAAAGCAGCTTGGTTTAACTATTAAATCATGATATCTTTATAAAATGGTCTATATTTTATAAAATTATGGTAAAGTAAAATAAAAACTCTACTTAGTTTCAGAGGGCATGAAAAATTAAAATTCTAGTTTGTTCCAACAGTGATTGTTCAATAATAATCTGCAAATTAATAAGTACTTATTAAAGGAAATATAATTATGAAGTAAAAGTTGACATCAACTTAACGTAATTATTCATATGAAACTCACTTCTTGTGATATATTTATAAAAAATTAATAATAGCCAGCCATAGATGATTCTAAACGGGAGCAAAATTTTAGATGTAGAGATTTTTGTTACGCGTCCACCCAGCGCGTTGCGATTTAATGATTAAAAGTAATTTGTCAATCACGTGTTTGTTCAAAATTCCATTTTTAAAACTGATTATTCAATTAATAAAAACTGTTAAACTTAAGTTTATTTTTAAGGATCAAACTTCACATGAAAATTAACAAAAAGTGCAGCAGATGTTAGAACAAGTTTTGGAATTTCTAATAAGTTATTAAATTATTTCTATACAATTTCTGAACAAATATATTTCATGCTAAACTATTAATAAAACAAAATTATTCGAAATATCTGGTGCATTAAATTGTTTTTTTAAAAAGTGACGCAATTTCAGCACAACGTCGACAGCCCTTTTGTTGTCCGTCAATATCAAATATACCAATAAATGTTGGCAAATTACAATATTTCTTTTATGGAAAAATAAAAAAATAATTACGATGACGTAACTCAATTAAAATATTAAATGACACAAAAAAAGATAAATTGTTTTTATAGTTCGAATAAATCAATTTTTATGACAACTACATGTTGAATTACTTGAAATAAGTGCTAGTGCATGATGTATAATAATATGTTTACTTGTGCAAAATCTTTTTTTAAAAAAAAACCATAAACATTTTGAAGATAAAGTAACTTTCAAGGAAACACAATTCCTTAGAAAGAAGAGCAAAAACTATTGAAACTATTATACCTAACACAGTACTTTCGCAGACAATGTAATAGATTTGAAACCCACTCATTATGGGAAACCATAAGCTTCAATCTCGCACAGTGAAAACTCCCCCATAGTGGAGGGATTCAGAACCCCCTGTTGAATAACCAGATATCTTCCAGGTAAAGCTGAAGAATAGCAGCTGAAGGAATACCAGGTGGATGGTTTAAGACTGGTACCGGTGTTCACGTAGCAAATGGAGTATTCGCTCCTGTTAGGAAAACTCTCGAACCACGAAATATTGGTTAAAGCAACAGTCAGATTGTTCAGTCTTTGCACTTTTTTGGATAACATTTATTATTAAAAATCATGAAATGTTTGTATCAGCATTCTAATTAAATAAGATGAACATCATTGTAATAAAATAACATAATAAACATGAAAATACATAAAAATATTATGAAAAAATGGTAATAATGATTAAACAATTTAAAAAAATATTATGTGCATAACAATTTTATAAGCTAATACGTTTCTTTTAAATCAACTTAAACAAAATGCAAGTCTTACAGGTCTTATCCTTTGCATATTTGGTCAGTACTCGGAAATAATTCAAACGGATAGGTTGTTCCAAATCTACCATCCACCAGTTACTGCCGCTTGGATGTTCATCAGTCTGTGCGCACTGCGCCTTATTGGCCTGGGTATTCGGAATCCCGTCCACCATAAGCCAGGGTCCCATGTAGGTATTCATTGCGATGTCCATGGAACTTTGGCAAACCTTTCTATGTAAGGCTAGATTTGTGGTACCTACATATACGTTGCAAATTGAATGTTATTTCTGTTAATACAGTTAATAATGTTTGATTTGTAAATTTAAAATAAAACTAGGTTATTTGAAAATAAATAAAGTTAGGATTTGGAAAACATTGAATTAAACGTAATTGTGATTCAATTAAAAAAAAAACTAGAACTTAAAATGTTCTACAAATATTAATTAACAAATCATGTAGTATTTCTTAACTAAAATTAAAACTAAGTTTGAAAGATGAAAAATGAAAATATTCTTTATCGAATTGATTTGTTTTTCTAACCATCGTAATAATCCGGTTCGGTTTTGATTGCCTGAATTTTCAATAAATTTAGTAACTATCTTAAAAGACTGTCCGGTAAACAAACATAAGTGTTGGAGATACTAAATTCTTTATAATTTGGAAAATTGTAGCAACTCACCTCATAATAAACACAGCCTGAGGTAACATAAATGAGGTAAGGATAATCCTCATAAAAATTACAAAAACCTTGTGATAGGTAGTTGAATGAAACGCAGCCCAATCTCGTTTGACAGTAGTAAGCACATTTTACCAAATTTGGAACAAACTGAATTGAAGATGGAACAAATTCCACAGGGGGCATCTCAATAATGGAAGCAGAAACTGAATAAGCAGGCACATTTAGGGCGCATCCTCCAGCTCCGAGGCAATAGTAAACCTTTCTAAACCTTTTGCTATCCGCTTTCTGTTCCAAGATGATTACAAACACGAAAACAAACTTGTAAAACGTGTTATGAAACAAATTATGAAATATTGATTTTGTGATATTCATGATGTTTTCTAAATTCTGATTATTCAGCGCTTTGGGAATTAGGCTTCTATCCGGATACGGTCTCGAGTCGATATGACTCATCGACTTAAAAGTAATGGACAGAAAATTCGGATTTGCTTTCCTGTATGCCTACCTGTATGTCCATTCTCTCCAAAGTTTTTGATTGTTTGTTTCGACCTAAAAAAAACAAAGGGGGTTTTCAATTAAACTAATGTCATTTACAATGGCAAGAATTAAAAAGAAAAATTACCTGTAACCATGGTAAGAAGCTTTTTGATTAGTAAAAAGCTTCAGCATTCATTCAGTGGAGCGGCCCTTATCTGAAACACAGAATTCTGGAAACAATGCACTTTTTCTCCTTATGAATGTTTTTTTTTTCGGGAGGTTCAATCATTACGATAATGAAATTTTTTCTGTTGTCACGAATATGCATTAAGATTTATGTAATATGCATTATGGACCTGATAAACATTTTGTTTTAAAATAGAACTAAAGTTCTTAAGAAATAACTAATTACACTTAGTGGTGGTGATTAACATTAAAAATCAATTTATCTTTATTTATAAAACAAGGCATGATTTAAAATAATTTCTTTCAAAAAGGGATTTTTAGGAGTTGGATTTTGAAAAAGATGCAACATTGATAACAAAACATAATTTTCCATGTATGAATGGATGATCTAAAAAATTTCTTTGACAATGGAGAAAAAAATCTATGCATTTGCTTATCATTACCAAAACAATAGGTTGATGTACGTGGATTTCTAATTAAAAACCATGTCTTGCAATGCGAAAACTCGGAAACTGTAATTTTCTTGTAAAATGGATTTCAAAGCATAAATCGCACAACAAATAAATCAAAATTAAAATTGATAAAATGCAATCTGCCAGTGACCATCACAAAGTCATTCATAAACATCTGTTGCTCAATTAAAATTATGACTTTCAAAAAACGACTTTTAACATGACTTTCAAAACATAACTTTTAGAACATGGCTGCTGGAACCCTAGGGACACAATCATGAACATATGGTTAAAGCAATCAACATGATAAATCAATAAGCACTCCAGTCGCCCTCTACAGAAGCGGGCTTGGTAAAAGAATTTGGGCTGTTCACCTTGTTGATCCCACACAGAGAAATTGTCTTTAACCGGTTGCTTCTCCAATCACGAAATTTTTGTGATGCCGACTTTCAGATTTTTATGGCTATGACACAGGTGTCTGAGGCCGCAGAAACGGCTGAGGAACCGGTGTTGTCGGGAGAAAAAGGCCGACCGCGGACACGCAAAGCAATGTGAACTGAGATCTAAACCGCGGCCGCGAAAGGGATCTCCGACTGCCGCTACAAAGAAATTATAAAGCCCAGATTGCTTATATTAAGACAGTATGAAGAAGCCATTGAGAGCTTTCGCAGTCACTCCAGTCCAGGCAGGCAGCGGTGACCGGCAAAGCAAGGCCAACCGAGTGCCTCTCATAGCCGGATTCATACGAAGAGTTGGGTCCAGAAAGACAAAACCGATAGGGCCGCCTGTCGGAGTTCCAAGGCGGAGTATCAAGTAACATAAACTTTACGACCTTAAAATAAAATATCTAGAAGCTAAAACGGTGGCAACTGATGACAAACCTTTAATAGGAGTGTAGAGAACAACGTAAAAAATGTGACCAAGATCAATCATAATCCAACTCCTATATTTGTAACTTATGGCGGTTATGGTGCAGCCATAGCTGCTGGAATTCGATCCAAGTTGTCCATCCGTAGATTATTGGTAACGAAAACAAACTGAATGTTAAAATCATAAGGTGAGAATTCAATTGATAATTCATACCCACGATCCTACTACATGTCAGCTTTTTGAATCTTATTTCCGATTCATTTCAAAGGCACCTCATTCAAAATTGTTTTTTTAATTGAAGAAGAACATTTTTTTGAATAACTTTTGTAGGCTGAACCATAAAACTCCTGCACCTTTTATTCCTGTGTGGACTCGTTCATGCATTAAGTTTAGCATTTAGTTTCCAAAGGTCTGTGTCTTTGTTCCATTTGTCAGCCCGACGACAAAATAGCTCCGTCAAAAAAAGGCCGGCGACGAAATAGCCCAGGACAAAATAGCCCCGTCAATATATTACAAAAAATTTGTGAGTTGAATACATTAACTGATAAGTGATTCCAAATTTCATTCGAAGTAGTGGTTTGAATTTATGAGCGTTATAAGCTTAATTGGTATAACGGAATTTCATTAAGTTTGAAGATTAAGCGTCTAAAATATTATTAAGATTCCGGCAACTTCCTTAATTTACATGGACTTTTCAAGTTGGTATTTAATTAAATTATCGATTGACAAGCAACACGTGAATCTGCACAATATTTTTTATCCTTCCACGAGTTCCCGTTGCAATGTGTAAAAATGAAAGGTTTGAATTGGAATTGGAATTTAATCTATGTTATCGATTGACGTACAACATATTCGAGCCACAAAGTAAATCACCTTATCGGACTCACCTTATCATCACGTCATGTGAGCTATTTTGTCGCCGGGCTGTTATGATCGTTATCATTGTGACTGCGAAAGTTACCAGGAAATTCCTAGTTTTACAGGACTCATTGCATGTTTCTGATTTAAATTTAAATAAAGAAATCTCCTTTTATAGAAAATTTAAAATTGATATGTAAAAATTAATCTCTGTTGGAATGATCTATAAATTTTAATTCATAACTAGAAAAATATTGAAATGAAAAAATATGTAAAACAGCTTCAATTTTAACCCTCATGCGATTCATACTAAAAAGTTGTCCCAAGTTATTGGGGGTTAAAATGTAATCTTTTCGTTTACATTTAATATAAATTCGGAGGCTTTTTCAACGTTAACTTAATATCAATTTAATTTGTGCATGTGAACGAATAAATTTAAAAAAAAAACACGTTGAAATTAATGATTAAAAAATGATGTGAGTTGCGTCGCATCGGAGAGTATTTGCATACCAAAATGATACCAAAAATTTAATGAACAAAAGCCAAATTCAAATATGAATTTATTTTGAACACATCAAACAAATTATTTTATAACATAATTTTTAAAACATCTGCAAGTTCTTTTCATTAAAACAATGTACGACTAAATTTCAAGTTCAAATCATTTCTCAAAACGTTGCACCTTCTCCGGATTCCCATAGCTTTAAGGTGCACCTTTATCCACTTTGTTGTCATTATGAGCCACATTAAAACCGACTGGAAGAGTGCAAGATTTGTCGAGCAAATAAACAATAGACCCCTCCAGTGTAATCAAATCTTTTTCCTTTATGTATCCCGAAAGTCCTTCATGAATCCAGCATGGGAAATTGGACTTGGGATCATAGGCCAAAACGTCGCAGACATTTATTACTATGCAATATAAAAGACAGTTATACAAATCCTTCAATGCAGTCGTTACCAAACCCTTTGCAGTTTTATTGTGCACTTCTTTCCAACAAGTTTCACCTGCAACGATATAGTAAATTTGAAATTAATTTTACTATATATATTTTTTTTTAATGACAAACGCATAAAACGTAATAATAATATAATAATAATAATAATAATAATAATAATAATAATATAATAATAATAATAATAATAATAATAATAATAAAATAATAATAATAATAATAATAATAATAATAATAATAATAATAATAATAATAATAATATAATAATAATATAATAACAAATAATAAAAATTATTTTCTTGAGAGGAAGGAACTTAACATTAATCTATAATTAATGATGAGCATTATCAGCAATGATAGTAATGATCAACAATGCCACGCATGCCCTTGCCAACGGTCGGTGATATAGCCAGTTCCTTAATTAAATACGTTCTTGTGAATCACGTACAGGAATTATGGGTGAAATGTCAGCATTAATTTAATAAATTACTGTAAAAAATGTATGAGTCTGGGCCAAACTTATATAAGGCACTGTAATGTCGATGGCTTTCGTGGATACAACGCATAAATTTAGTATTATTAATAAAAGCGTATTTGAAATTTAACAACATTCATCTGTGCCTGGTTTCTTTCTATCCACCACGTAACTTGTCACCGAATCTTTTGTTTCCTTAATTTGCTCCACACCAACGGAATAAGTTTGGATTTTACATGGTAAAACTTCCTCGATGTCGTAGGAAACAACATTGCACCATCGGCTGAAAAGACAGATTTTCAGACATGCGTCACGTCTAGTCACAGACTTTTTAGTCAAGCCTTTAAACTGCACTGTTGGCAAAGTAGTCCAAGCTGATTCGCCTTGTGATTTAAAAAGAGTTGTTAGTCTAATACTAATCATCTCTAATTATAATTAAATTATTAGGACTTTATATTTTATTATTAATAAAATTAATATTAGTATGATTATAAATTCCTAATAATTTAAGATCTAAAGAAGCCCGATGTTATAAGGTAACCAGTTAAAAGCAAGAACAGAAATCATAAATTTTAAAATCAATTAACAATTCAATCAAAACAACTACAATAAATTTTTTAAAATAATAAAATTAAAAAAAAACTGTTTTATTCGTTTGTGCTTTTAAATTCTTACAAAAATAGTTGAGCCGGGTCTTCATAGACCTCGTTCTATGATTGAGGCGGTTTTAAGGCATCATACTTAAAGGCGTATGTTTTACGTCAATGGCGTATAACAATATTAACCAGAGAGATTCAAGATATTTAACGGACACTCACCGCTTGTAGGGGCAATATTTTCCAACTTAGGTTCATTTTGACTCACATTCAAGCCTTCAGGAAGAACGCACGATTTATCCAGCAAATACACAACGGACCCATTCATTGGAATCAAATCTTCCTCTTTGAAGAACCCTGAAAGGCCACCATGATACCAACAAGCGGGATTTGATTCAAGGTCATAGGCCATAGCCTCGCAAACCTCTACCATGATGCAAGACATAAAACATATATAGAGGTCACTTGACAAACCGGCCTTTAAGCCTTTTAAAGTAAATTTAATTGCCCTATTTTTACAATTTTAGATTATTTACCTGAGGCTAATTTGTTTCCTTACTTTCCTCTACACCAACAGAGAAAGTTTGGATCTCACATGGTAAAAGTGCCTCACTGTCGTAAGAAACGACGTTATACCACCCGATGTAAAGGCAAGCTTTCAGACATTCATCAAGTCTAGTTAACGATGTTTTGGTCAAGCCATTGAACTGTACCTTTGGCAAGGTGGTCCAAGCCGATTCACCTTGCGATTTGAAACAAAATTTTTGACGAATAATTTAACAATATATTATCACAAAGTTAATGACATTCGATATTATATATAAGTATTATTACATAGGTACAGTTGAAAAACTCTATAAACAAAGAAGCAACTGTTTTAAGCGATGGCGCATGAAAGATATCTAGAAGATGCATCCGAAAAATAAAATGATAAAATATATAGCAATAAGTATAAATTATTTCCTAAATACATTTCAGCATTTTCCAAGAGGGTCCAAAACCTTGCACAGCTTGAGGATATAACGTTTTTTGCTTCTAGCCGACATTCGGATGGAGGGAGTAAAGCCCCGCAAAACGGGAGGAGATGACCTTTTTTTGGATCTGGTCAGGGGGCCGTTGCCTAAATGCTCAATCGGGACAACCATTTATAATTACGTTCTACTTGCCTGCAACTATTCCGATGTAGGACATAAGCAAACTTTGAAGCCAAGGAATCATCTTTAACATCTGGAATTTACAATTTGAGCAATACGAAAGTACTACTAAATTTGATATAAATTGAAATAAAATTGTAAATTCAAACGAGCAAACTGTATTTTTCTTGTAAAATGGATTTCATGCATTTATAGCGATTACTGAGCAAAGCATAAATCACCCAACAAATAACTCAATGATCCAACAAGATCTGGCACATGATGGTCAAACATAAGAAACTTTCAAGTTTAGCAAGAATTGAAACATAGAAAAATAAATTTAGATACTTTACATATACATAATTTTCAATGTTTGTAATATTCATGATAATTAAATACAAAGTATAATAGTGAAGATATAATGACCTTTACTGACGAACAATCATTAATTAAAATTGATAAAATGCAATTGCCAGTGACCATCGCAAAGGATTCATAAACATGTGTTGCTCAAATAAAATTATGACTTTCAAAAAACGACTTTTAACATGACTTTCAAAACATAACTTTTAGAAACCTAGGGACAATCATGAAAATATGGTTAAAGCAATCAACATGATAAATCAATAAATGTACGACCAGTCGCCCTCTACAGAAGCGAGACACAGAATGCACTGTGGCAGGACCGAGACAATGAGTCAGGTGCTCAGCCCTTGCACGTTTGATACTCATGGCGACATAACCAGTTTCTGATAGCAAGTGGCAATAGATTTGGTGCTTTTGTCGCCGTCGACGGCTGTCATCATTCTGGTAAAGTTTGCGGTACCGTGGGAGGACAGACTACAGCACAGCAACGCGTTCATATCAGAAGGTCAACTGATATTCTGATGCAGTATCTTCAAGATACTGGTAGGATTTCTAGAGATAACTGCCGAACAAACTGTTTTTTCCCACAATTGGATCGATAATTAGCTAAATCAGCCATAACGGCAATTACCATCAGTGTGTTCTGCTAAATTACTCACAATTACGTCTTCTTCATCGATATGCTGTTGATCAATGCTTAGAGTATCTAGCAAGTTAGCTACTTTATGTACCGTTTTCAAGCAGAATTTTTTATCTCCAATAGAACATTTTTTATCTTGTCTATTTCTTGAGCAGAAAGTTGAAGAGACGTGAATGAATTGAAGTGTCCTTTGAAAATGGGTGGTAAGCTGATTAAATAGTTTTGCAACAAAACTCATTTGTGGGCTGTTCTCTTCAAGAAATGCGATCCCATCTTCAATTAGTTTCAGCAACATCAAAACTTCATTTTTAAAGTTATAAATTTGTTTTTGTTTTTTATGTTTTTTTATAGAAATATTTCAAAAAGAACAAAACATTTTGTAATAAAACAATTAAAATATTTCACGCTCACATCTCTATTCAAAACACACGAACGTTATCTGGTTGGTGAGGTCCCGTTACTGAAAGAGATTAAACATCACAGTTGCTTCTGCCTATGAGGAACACTTGCATAACCAGAATTATGTGACATGGAATTTGTTTTGTAACTTTTCAATCTACGAATCAAAACAGTCGAAAGCTTTCCTAATGTCAGAAACTTTTGATTGTCATTCTTAGATTGATGGTCGATTGTGAGCTAAACATTTTTTCTTAACATGACTTTCAAAATATAACTTTTAGAAACATGGCTGCTGGGACCCTAGGGACAATCATGAACATATGGTTAAAGGGTGACCCGTCAAAATAGCCCCGTCAAAACATCCCCGTCAATGTATCTTTATAAAATAAATATTTATATGAGTTGATACATTAACCTATAACTTATTTCAAATTTGATTAAATGAAATGAGTTTTATATTTTGATGGTGCTATTTTGTCGCCGGGCTATTATGACGGGGTGCCTGGTTAAAGCATATGAAGGGTAAGTTTGTTTATTTGCATTATTGTATATATTAAGTTTTCCTTTTTGGCTTTTCATACCTGTTTAAAGATAATAGTGCAGCTCGTCACATCTAACTTAACAGTTATCCTTGCATGAGGTTCTAAAACTTTTAAAGTATGGTCAAAGTAAATATTGCAAGAAATGAAACAATTAGAGTTACAACAATTTTCGAGTGTGTTTGAAACAACTTGCCATATAAAAATTAAATTGAATTTTGGAGGTTATAAATTAAATGACACAGCCGCTGATCTTGCAAAGATGTTATTCCTCATAATTGTTTTTTTGTGTCAATTGACCGGGAAAAGCCAAACTTCTCAGGTTATGAGCATCTAATATATCTTAGATATAAGTTATAATAGTTATAATACATAATATTTATAATATAACATAGATATACATGTATGTTATATTAGAATAACAAACTTTTTTTTAAAACATGCATAAACATTCCTATTATTCGACAATTTTTTATTTAATTATAATAATAACACTTTGTTATGGATGATTAAATCATTTAAAATTAAATTATTATTATTATACTTTTTTAACATTATTTTAACCATTATTGACGATTTGTTGATCAATTTTATAGCCCATATTTGAGAAAAGTCAACAGTAATCGATTTACTTAATATTAATTAGTTTGCAATGATTTCAATATGCAAAATAGATATTAGATATGCAAATGCAGCTTACGGATGTATTATAGTGGCTACATTGGAGGTGCTGGAACCTGAACTTGTAGGCTCCGCCGGAAGAGTATTCTCGGCTTATTACAGAACCTTTGGATACGATGTTACTAACGGCGATGATCTAATTTGCTCATTGTCCTTGAATTTACCTAATGGCTTAGTTATTTAGTTTAATGTTTATTTAATCATTATTTAATGATGTTATTAATTATTATTTAACCCATGCGTCACTGCTGGATGTCCTAGATGAAAGTTTGTAATAAACAAAGATAAGAAGAAAGTGACTGGCTTTAATTCAATTATTTATCTCCAAAAAATATCTAAGATGTTTTTTTCTGATTACAATAATCTTCAATCAACGTTTAATTTTTATTTATTCGTTAAATTTGTAAAGGCATCTTTAAAATAGATTTCTGTAAAGAATTAAAATTGAAGAATCTAAAAGCCCTCTGCAGTAGGACCCTGAGACTACCACTAAGGTCCATCGTGGAAAAGTACAAACTCTTCAAAATAAGAACGCACTGGATGCTCAACAACTAGCAGGATAGCAGGTGCTCAGATCTGGAAGAAAATTCCGAGCTCAGAACAACATCGACGAATCAGTTGCCAGTTCGAGGAAGTAAGAGCTCCTACCCAGACGGATCGTCATGTAGTCAGATGGAACCACTTGCCAAAATGGTCCCAGTCGAGCTCACCAGTCAGAGAAGCTATGAAAGGAAAGCAGGCAAAACGTGGAACAAGACCGAGTCACGAAGGCAGTTCAGCAGTCACAGCAGTAGAAGACGTGGGAAGGCGTGATGCAACGATCCCTTATCTGGAGCGACATGTTGAAGAAGCTTCCGCTCCGACTTGCCTTCATAAGGTCAGTGTACGACCAATTGCTCTCCAGGGACACAATTTGCAGAAGCGGGTTCTGGTGGAAGACGCCTGCTCTGTGGCGGTACCGAGACACTGTATCACGTGCTCAGCAATTGAACTGTGCTCTTGCCAATCGCCGTACATATATGGCGACCTAACCAGGTTCTTCGAGAAGTTTGTGAAGCCGCAAAAGCAGCAGTCTTCTTTGGAAACTCTCGCGAAATCAGTGAAAGACTTACATCACGCGGGTATTGAATTGCGTCGCATCGGAGAGTATTTGCATACCCGTAATAAGCAAAATCCAAATTCAGTCAAATATGAATTTGTAACACATTATTATATAATATAATTTTTAAAATATCTGCAAGTCCTTTTCATTAAAACAATGTACGACTAAATTTCAAGTTCAAATCATTTCTCAAAACGTTGCACCTTTTCCGGATTCCCATAGCTTTAAGGTGCACCTTTTCCCACTTTGTTGTCATTATGACCCACATTAAAACCGACTGGAAGAGTGCAAGATTTGTCGAGCAAATAAACAACAGACCCCTCCAGTGTAATCAAATCTTTTTCCTTTATGTATCCCGAAAGTCCTTCATGAATCCAGCATGGGGAATTGGACTTGGGATCATAGGCCAAAACGTCGCAGACATTTATTACTATGCAATATAAAAGACAGTTATACAAATCCTTCAATGCAGTCGTTACCAAACCCTTTGCAGTTTTATTGTGCACTTCTTTCCAACAAGTTTTACCTGCAACGTAAATTTGAAATTAATTTTACAATATATTTTTTTTTAATGAGAAACTTTATACGTAATATAATAATAATATAATAATAACAATAATAATAATAATAATAATAATAATAATAATAATAATAATAATAATAATATATAAAAAAAAAATAATAAATAATAAAAATAATTTTCTTGAGAGAAAGAAACTTAATATCTAGTAATTAATTAATGATGAGTATTAATGATCAGCAATGCCACACATGCCCTTGCCAACGGTTGGTGATATAGCCAGGTCCTTAATTAAATACATTCTTGTGAATCACGTACAGGAATTTTGGGTAAAAAGTCAGCGTTAATTTGATAAATTTCTGTAGTTAATTGCATGATTCTTGAACCTGGGCCAAACTTATATAAAGCATTCGATGGCTTTCGTGGATACAACGCATAAATTTAATATTATTGATAAAAGCGTATTTTGAAATTTTACAATATTCACCTGTGCCTAGTTTGTTTTTATCCACCTTGAAACTTGTCACCGAATCTTTTGTTTCTTTACTTTGCTCCACACCAACGGAATAGGTTTGGATTTTACACGGTAAAATGTCCTGGATGTCGTAGGAAACAAC
The DNA here is from genome assembly GCA_021613335.1 of Whitmania pigra. Lineage (NCBI taxonomy): Eukaryota > Metazoa > Annelida > Clitellata > Hirudinida > Haemopidae > Whitmania > Whitmania pigra. The sequence goes on along the minus strand of JAJTWR010000170.1, from coordinate 14,040 downwards.
TTTGCACCAACCGATAGAAAGACAGTTTTTCAGACATGCGTCAAGTCTAGTCACAGACGTTTTAGTCAAGCCTTTGAACTACACTGTTGGCAAAGTAGTCCAAGCTGATTGGCCTTGTGATTTAAAAGGAGTTGTTAGTCTAACATTTCATCTCTAATTATAATTAAATTATTAGGACTTTATAATTTATTATTAATAAAATTAATATTAGTGCGATTATAAATTCCTAATAATTTAAGATCTAAAAAAGCCCGATGTTATAAGGTAACCAGTTAAAAGCAATAACAGAAATCATAAATTTTAAAATCAATTAACAATTCAATCAAAACAACGACAATAAATTTTTTTAAATAATAAAATTAAAAAAACAAAAGTGTTTGAAGACTCTGCCTGCCCGTTCAGATCCTGTCACTGCTGTAAGTTGTTATGTTGCTCTTATTAAGTTAGGTTGTTGAGTTTAGTTATTATAATAATTACTTTTACACTCTTGTGATTGATGAGTTATAAGCTATTATTTTGCATTATTACTTACTTATTTATTTATTTATTTGATTATAGTCCGTTGCATGATTTGGACTTATTTGCATTATTACAGTTTTACATGAAATTGTGCAGGTTCATTTCAATAAAGATGGTTTTATTCGTTTGTGCTCGTTCTATGATTGAGGCGGTTTTAAGGCATCATACTTAAAGGCGTATGTTTTACATCAATGGCGTATAACAATATTAACCAGAGAAATTCAAGCTATTTAACGGGAACTCACCGGTTGTAGGGGCAATATTTTCCAACTTAGGTTCATTTTGACTCACATTCAAGCCTTCAGGAAGAACGCACGATTTATCTAGCAAATAAACAACGGACCCATTCATTGGAATCAAATCTTCCTCTTTGAAGGACCCTGAAAGGCCACCATGATACCAACAAGCGGGATTTGATTCAAGGTCATAGGCCATAGCCTCGCAAACCTCTACCATAATGCAATACATAAGACATATATAGAGGTCACTTGATAAACCGGCCAATAAACCTTTAGCAGTTTTATCATGTACTTCTTTCCAACATATTTTACCTGCAACGACATGATCCACATCAATAAATTCAAAAATTTTAATTAAAAAATAATTATTAAAACGTAATACTTGAATTGTATTACACGATGTGAAAGTAAATTTAATGGCCCTATTTTTACAATTTTAGAATATTAACCTGAGGCTAATTTGTATTTATTCACTATGTAACTGGTGATCGAATCTTTCGTTTCTTTACTTTCCTCTACACCAACAGAGAAAGTTTGGATCTCACATGGTAAAAGTGCCTCACTGTCGTAAGAAACGACGTTACACCACCCGATGTAAAGGCAAGCTTTCAGACATTCATCAAGTCTAGTTAACGATGTTTTGGTCAAGCCATTGAACTGTACCTTTGGCAAGGTGGTCCAAGCCGATTCACCTTGCGATTTGAAACAAAATTTTTGACGAATAATTTAACAATATTTGTCACAAAATTATTGACATTCGATATTATACATAAGTATTATTACCTAGGCACAGTTGAAAAACTCTATAAACAAATAAGCAACGGTTTTAATCGATGGCGCATTAAATCGTGTAGCTTGTTCTATCTAGAAGATGCACCCAAAAAATAAAATGATAAGTTATATGGCAATTAACCAGCTATAAATTAGTATTTCTTAAATACAAAGACGTAATTTCAGCAATTTCAAAAAAGGTGATTAGAGTCGACCTTCGTCGTGGGCAAATCCTTCATAAAGTGAGGATATGACCTTTTTTGGGGTCTGGTATAAAAGCTACCCAAATTTCGTATAACCCTAAATGTATGCTCAATCTGAACAATTGCCAATAATTACGTATTACTTGCCTGCAACTATTCCAATGTAGGACATAAGTAAAATTTCAAGACAAAGAATCATCTTTAACATCTGGAATTTACAATTTGAGTAATACGAAAGTACTACTAAATTTGATATAATTTGAATTAATGTATAAAATTATAAATTCAAACGAGCATGGAAACTCCTTCTTGTAAAATGGATTTCATGCATTTATAGCGATTACTGAGCAAAGCATAAATCACACAATAAATGAATCGATGATCTGTCAAATGATGGTCAAGCATAAGAAAGTTTAGGAACAATTGAAATACAAAAAATATATTTAGATACTTTATATACATATATATTACATATATATATAATTTTAAATGCGAATAATATTTATGATAATTTATTCAATGGTTAAGATAAGTTGACTTTTACTGAAGAACATGATTAATTAAAATTGATATTATGCAATCTGCCAATGACCAACGCAAAGGCATTCATAAGCATAAACAACAGATGTTGCTCAAATAAAATTTTTAAACGTTCAAAAAACGAATTTTGACATATGATTTTCTAAACATAACTTTTAGAAACTTGGCTGCTTGGACCCTAGGGACAATCATGAACATGTGGTTAATGCAATCATCATGATAAATCAATCCTCAAACTTGTAATCATTCATCATCATCCTGATATCACAAAAGCACGGAGCTTCTCATCCGACGGCTGCGCTTCGTCTCGTCAAAGAAACAGCCCAGGACTTCACGAGAGACTTTCGCTTCCAGAGCTTGGCCGTCTTGGCCTTCCAGAAGTCTAGCGTCTTCTTCTTCGGTCTATTCGAAGACACCAACCTATGCGCCATACATGCCAAGCACGTTACCATCATGCCGAAAAGACATAAAAATAATAAAAATAATGACATTCAGCTAGCCAGGACCGCGCTATAAAGTAGGATCAAATAGGAGGTCATTTTCTTTCATTGTGAATTATCAAAATACGTCTTTTCAAGAACAAACTAGCACCAACAATTTTGAGTTCCTTCCTTCCTTTATTATTCGTTCCCATATTTTATTGATTCCTTTATGATTATTAGTAATTGAAAATTTAAAAAAAACATAAACTGCAAATCTTCCAATGGTCAGGCCTTATGAAGGGGACGAATATCTACTAAGTTATAGAAATCAATCTTATTCCAACCACGTTGTGGCGAAACCTGCGGTGTTTGGTATATTTCAATTTTATCCGTATTCCACTTGAAAAATCGTGGTCGACATCATGCGGGGCAACAAAGAGCTTGTCGACTATTCTGCGACAACTCGTTCTCAGTTAGTTGATGATATTTTTCTTTATTCTTCTGTAACAAGTATTTATTTATTTAATCTAATTGTATACTGTTTTGGAGCTTTTTTTGAAAATGTTGATAAAAACCTAATCGTATTAACAAGAAAGTCCAATAGCCCAATCTAATTTAGACCACTTCGGTTTGTTAAAAATTCTGTAACCTCACTCCATCTAATTAAATGCTAATGCTAGCGGGACAAGAAACTGTTAAAAAGGAGAAGCAATTCATTCATTCGACCAAATAAACTAAATCTGTAAAGACCAGCAATTTAATCGTGTTTGATCTGCAAACAAGTGAACGATGATAATAAAGTTATGAACTACAATTAATGTAATATAAACAATGAAACTTTTTAAATACTTTAAATGAGTTAAGGGTGCAGTTTAACTGCAGTTTCAATTAGTAGGCTAGTACAATTTTTTTCTCCAATGAAATAAATTAGAGCAATCTAGTAAAATTGAGCGGAAAATAATTTGATGATCGTCCAATTTGATTGTCGTCTAGCTCATAAAATTTTAATTTTCTTAAAATTATTAAACTTAAAAAAATGATAATAATTATTAATTGATTAAATTTACGCAGATGTTTGTCGACAAGGAGTCATTACTTAAAGCTAATGCCATCCAGCTTGTCGAGATGGTTGTCAATCTGTCAGAGGCGGAGGCTTGAAGAACATCAAGATCATAAACATCTGTTGACTGGAGGTACATAATTGTTGAAACATATTGATTCAAAATATGAATTTGAAAATACTGTTTTCAAAGTAAAACTTTTTTGAGCCTAGAGATAAACGTAATTAACATAAAGCTCAACATGAGATTGACTCGTGAATGTGAGTACTTCTGAAAAAAGGCTGGACCAAAAGGGAAGATGATAATGGAAAGCCAGGCGGTAGCCTAAATTTGTTAGACAAGATTCCTTGACAATTTGCACATCATCAAACATTTGTTCATTCATCATACTGAAGTGACCCGTCAACATAGCCCGAGGACAAAATAGTCCAGGAAGGAAAAACCCCGTCAAAATAGCCTCCTCAAAATAGCCCGGCGTCTTCTATTGCTTTCAATTGAACAGATATCGCCTGACTATTACACACTACTTTCACCACAAGAAAGGGAATTATTAATATTATAAAATTATTGCATTTCTGTTACTTTGACACTCTCTCACTTGATTTTTGAATTTTAGCTAAATTTAACCCACTCCACATTATTTAATACAGGGGTTTCGAACCTTTTTGTGCCCATGGCTCCCTTAGAGGACAAAATGTGGTCCAAGGCCCCCCTATCAAACTTTTTCAAGAATAAAAGTGATGAACAAATAATTTATTTTATGTATTTTGAAAGCAAATTTTTAATGTGAAGATTGCTCCTGCTTTGACATTGTGCTGATAAACTTCTCTTACCATTCTGCCATATTTTTAATCTTATCTTTCTTTTTAATATCTTTCAATGTGGATGAGTTAACCCTTTATTGGATCTTAGCTTATATCACTCCAATTCACAAAAAACATTCTATCCAGGGAATTACAGACCAATATCACCCACATTTTCTTGTTGTCGTGCTATGGAAGATATGATCAATAAAGACATCTTGAATTACTTTCAGGCAAACAACCTTATATCTACCAATCAACATGACTTTCTAAATATGAGGTAAACATGTATAACCTGATTGTGTATACCAATCATTGGTCAATTTTAATCTCTACCAGAGCATTACACACTGATTTCAAAAAGTCCTTCGAGTCAGTGTCAATATAAAATTCAGTATCAGCTAAAATTACTGACAAAGGAATTTTTGGCAACCTTAAGATTTGTCAAATGACACAATATAACATAATAATTATTTATAGTTGGTTAAGAAGACCTGTGTAATAACCACTCTTTATAGATCTAACAACCAAATTATAGTTTGTAAACTGTTCGCAGATGATATCAGGCTCTACTCAACATCATCTCCTTACAACTCTTTCTTACAAACTGCTATTGACAGGTTGAGAAGTGAAAAATGGAAATTACAATTATCTTTCAAGCATCCATCAAAACAACGGGGGACTGAACCATGCCTAACAAATGCACAATCTGCTCATAACCCATATCTTTCAACGGTAATACTTTACAGTTGGTGTCTTCAATGATAATAAACCCACTTTCAAAGCCCATGTCAACAATATCATTCATAAGGCCTTTGTCAGAATACGCCTAATCAAATGATTTCGATCAATTGAGGCGAATATTGACTAGAACGTATTGCACCAATTGTGGCCAATGCTCAATATTGTTTCTCAATCTGGAGCCCTGTAACAAGCAGCTCGTAACAAAGATCAAAATAGCCTAAACGTTTTTCACAAAAGATATTCCAGGATTACAATGTCTACCTTAAAAGAGCAGACTTTAGAAACTTGGACTCAAGACACTCGAGCATCAACGCTCATCTATACTTGATGCCTATATGATACAATAATATTATGTAATAATAATATTAATACAAAATATTAACAACTTCAATCTGCATCATCTTCCAAATTCCCGTTTTCATGTTATCTTACACTCGTGATCACATCTTTCGTCTAGGAAGTCATGGGTTTTCAACCTTTTTTATTTTGAGTTTTCAGAAGATGAAGCAATAAAGTTTGCCAGCTTCAAAGAGAAATAGATATCTATTATTACCTTATCAAGGCCGGTCGAACGCTTTTAGTTTAAAATATGAAATTTTGATTTATTAAAAATCAGATATACATTTTCTTTATTTTCTCCCAATAAGGTGGATGCCATTGAAGGGTGGAAGCAGTAACAGATTGCCTTGCCAGAATTTTCAGGCAACATTGTCTCTAATTGAAAAACGAACCTCACTCAAACTACTTCCATTTTTGCAAAAACCTGACCATTTATTTATTTGATTATTGTCCGTTGCATGACTAAGATGATTTGGACTTAAAACATGGCTCGGATACGTTTCTTTTTATATATAGAATTTTCATAGACCTTTTTCACGCAATGCACCGAAACACATTAGATTTACATACTTATAAAATTTATTGGATTAAGACTAATATTTCGTGCAATTTTCAGGAAATACTGGATATGCCTAAAATTACGTTTAAGAACAAGTAACACTACAAATGCTTTTTTTTGTCTAGCGGGGCATTGACATGCTGAAAAATGACTGAATTATCCCCATTATTGTCACACAGCAGAAGATACCAGTACAGTGTTTGAACATATTTTGTGAGTTCTGCTTCTCCTCCTCAAAGATGAGTTCAGATGATCCACGAGAGGAAATGGTAGCCCAGTGCCATCACTGAGTTCAACTCCAAAATTTGTTTTAAAAAACGTTTTTGGGGCCCTCTGACATCTTGCTAATAATATTTATAGCCATCTGGACCACCAAAATTTAATTTAATAATAATAGGTTTTTTTTTGTATAGCGCTAGAAGCGTTCAAATTCGTTTGAATAGCGCCGCATCTAATTGGCGGTTTGCGGCTGTACAAGTTGGGTTTCGAATCTTAAAGAGTGTTGCTTTTACAGTAGTTCGCAAGCACGCTATCCTCCGAGCTAACTTGCTGTTATTTTTTCAGAAAAAAAGAAATTAAATGCATTTAATTAGCAAACTTCAGAAAAGTAATCTTACGAAAGCATTTGAATATGGTCCATCGACTAACCCCCAAATTTAACTCATTTTAAACTAAAATCTTTGAGAGCTTTACGGAAATATCTCTGAAAATCTCTAAAATTGACAATTTCAAGTTTTTGAAGGCCTTTATTTGTATTTTTTCGAGAAAATTGAGATTCTTTCTAAAACTCAATAAAGCAAAAACTTATCAAATGCTCGAGATGGGACCAACTTAAAATGTAGTAAGCAATTGTAGTATGAATATTAATACGTGCTATAATAAAAATGTGCTTAAACTTTTGTACGCAAAATTTTTGTGTTATCATACATCATGGCTCTTTTAATCTTTTAAACTGAGGTCACAATAATCCATTTCATACTGGATTCATACGTTATCGTCTTCAAATTTTGGGGTATGAATATTAGGGAATGCTCCTAATTTTATGTGATGAGCTAACGACTGCCTGATTTTGTAATGATTTTCTATAGAAGCACAGCAATCATCAATCATGAATTTTACATTGTTAATAAATTGTAAAATGGTTGTATAATGCCTTTAATTTATTAAACAAATTTTCTTAACAAGCATTTTACTTTCTGCAACTCTCCCTGCTCGGAGATCACTGCCCAAGATCTACAATAAACTCTTCCTCATCACTTTTAGAAACATCATTGTCCAGTCTGGCTTACATACACACCCTCTGGAAGGACGCAGGATTTGTCAAGTAGATAAGTAGTTGCACCTTCCATTGAGATCAAATCATCCTCCTTTGTAGACCCTGAAATGCCCACATGGTACCAACAAGATTGATTGGTTTTGGAATCAAAAACAGCTGCATCGCATGCATCTAGGGCGATACAATACATTAGGCACTCATAAAGTATCTTGGTTGACCCCGAAAAAAAACCTTTGGCAGTTTTTCCAGGCACAGCTTTCCAGCATGTTTTACCTGCAACATTTTGGCCGACTTGATTAAAAGCTTAAAAAAACATTGTATTTATTTCAAGATTGTCCATATCATTCAAAATGATTTCTAACGTTTCAAGATCTAAAGGACCGTCAAAATAGCCCGGCAACAAAATAGCACATTAAAATTTATTGCAAAAAGTATTACATTTAATTATATGTAAATTAGTCACATTAAATTAGTTGTAAAATTGAAAAAAATTCCGCGTAGATAATCGAGATGTCCTGTGTTGAACGAAGACGTTAAGTTCCAAGTACTTAACCTTATATAAGCTACATTAATTTCCAACACCAAATCAAATTCTTCATATTGCAACAGGAAATCGAATGAGTGTCTGGTAAATTCTCTAAGAGTCTGATTATTTTTGTGCAGTTCGTATGCACTGGAATCCTAATAATATATACGATAAATCCACTTGATAAAATTTCCTGATACCTATCAAACTCAAGTCGGTCAGTTAACAAACTGAAATCAAATTAAATTTAGAATCGTGTAAATTCATTCAACTCAAAATAATTTTCAAAATAGTTTTTCTAGGTTATATGGTACTATTTTGTATTGGGCTACTTTGACGGGTTACTTCTGAAGATTGAATTACTCACCCGAAGCAACTTTGGCTTTATCCACTAAGTAAGTTGTAACTGAATCTTTTGTTTCATTACTTTTTCTAACATCCGATGAACTAATCTCAATCTCACATGGTAAAGTTGCTTCACTGTCGAAAGAAACGACATTGCACCATTCGATGTAAAAGCAAGTTTTCAAGCACATTTCCAGTTTGGTTTCAGATAATTTTATCAGACCCCTATAATGAACTTTGGGAAGAGTAGTCCATGCAAATTCACCTGATATTTTAAAATGAATTGACCACAAAATATATATGTAATATATATGACAATATATATGTATTATAAATGACATAAAACTTGTTAAATTTATGAGCTTAAATATGAGATGACGCTAGAATATAACAAAACTTAAGTTCAAAATTATTACAGAATAATCGAAGAGCACTTTCTAAAACACTTTTTTGTTTGAGAGTTGTTGAGATAAATTAAATGATTTAGTTATGTTAAAAGAATCAGTCTGGTTTAGACTTTGGAGAAAAATTTATTAAAAGGTAATTTTTATTATTCACAATAATATTCTACTAGCCTGCAGCTATTCCGAGGTAGGCTAGAGACAAAATTTGAAACCAGAGAATCATCCTTAACATCTGCAATTACTTCAAAATTTTATACAAATGTTTTATAATTACAGTTAGTAGGACTAATTTATGAAGACAGATATTTAAACCTCAAGAAGATTTCCATTTATACTGATGTGTGGCGCAGAACCATAATAAACATTTAAAATCTAAAAAACTCTCATGCTTGGTCTTGGTGGCCCTAAGACAACATTAACGTCTTTCTTTGACAAATTGAACAGATAAATATTGACATAAATAAGATACATAAACAAGATTCGATTGAATAATGCAATAAAAACATAAAATTAATTTGTTCAGGGATTCATTTATCATCAAGATTCACGATCATTCAAATCATTCATGTTGCTTGGAATGAAATATTTACTCGGAAACATCTGCCTCTTTAGTTCTTTACTGTTTTAAAGTTTTTGGAGCCTTTTTCAGCTTCAGTATTTTTGAATTCCTTTCCAGGAGTCAGTATCTTCCCATTTATACTGATGTGTGGCACAGAACCGCAGTAAACATTCTAAAACTAAAAAACACTCATGCTCGGTCTTGGTGGTCCTAAAACAACATTAACATCTTTCTTTGACAAATTTAAATAAAAAACATGTTTATTCGATTGAATAATGCAATAAAAACATAAAATTAATTTGTTCAGGGATTCATTTATCATCAAGATTCACGATCAAAAATCCTTCATGTTGCTATATGAATGAAATATTTACTCGGAGACATCTGGCTCCTTAGTTCTTTACTGGTTTAAAGTTGTTGCCTCTTTCAGCTTGAATATTCTTGAATTCCTTTCCATTTTTCGCTTTCAAATGTGTAATGGAACATTATTCATTGTGGTAAATGGATAAAACGTCCCAAAAATTTTAGAAATAGTAGCGGAAATAATTACTTGTCCACATTGGTCCATTATGATTATGCCTTAAAATTAAATCTCAGAAAACAAGTTCATACGAACCGAGCAAAAACGTTACCTGTCAACATAGCTCAATGAAACCGCAATATACAAATGTATATTTTTCTGAATGAATACGTCAACTAAAGCTTATTGCAAATGTAATTTGTTATTTGTGGTTTGAATGCTTTTGTGACAGTTTGGAGTTTAATTGTTATCGAGAAAATTAAAAAAAAATTTCATGTAAAATATTCTTATGATTCCAGTTGCATCTATCTATGGACTTTTCAATTTGACCAAGACAAAAAAAGGTAATACCGCATTTCTCCGAAAAACAGTGTCTTACAGTTTTGCTGCAAATGACGCGATAAGGGCTTATTTTTTGAGGGGTATATAATATTTTCATCAGCAACTCCCCAGAACATTTTTCATGTTACACAATTTACTAAACTACAAGAATGTTGAAAAATCCCTCAGTAATATTGGAGTAATTTTTTTAAATTACTCAAAGATGTTCATATCAACTTCTTCTGGAGCATTATTATAAATCTCCAAACTCTGAATTCCTGCCCAAATTTCTATTTCCCATGGAACCACTGGTCTCAATCTCTAACGTTTAGCAAGAGAATCTTTTGTTGAAATGTACCCTACCAACAAAACTATCAGCGATTTAACACACTGAATTCATAACCCAACTCACAACATCTCGCTGGCTAGTCTTCGCAGAGTTTCTGAACCACACTTGTACTTCTTAATATTTCCCTTGTCTAATTGTCAACTGAGATCATGCTATGCACGCCATTTGAGGATCACTCGATTATTCAGCTTATTTTTTTTACAGAAAGCTGTAAGATTCTTGTCCAGTGTTCCACGATTTCTGTCGTATATTAAATGCTTAATTAACTTTTGCTTACTGTACTCATCTTGTCGAAATAACTATTAATGGTTATACTAAATCTGTTACATATTCAACGCACTGAATTAAAAAAATTCATAAACGCAACACGATGCAACTGGGTTCTTATTGGTCGTCTGTTTACGGCATCTGCTTTGGAGTCGACTCCTGCTGACTCAAATGTCAAACAGGCAGACCCCCCGAAACAAAAAGAGAAGCGAAGAGAAGCAAAAACCGCAAGCGTAAGGCTAAAACTGCAGTCAGCGACAGCATCCAGCAGCCCTCCTTGAAATCTTCTGCACAAACCTCCATGCAACCCCCTGTTACCGGGGGAAAGCCTGAGGACGTGCTATTGCACGTTCCTGCAGGCTTTTTTGCTGATATTATTCAAGCTATTACCCATCAGGTAAACCTCAAATTCAACGGAGGAGAAAGCGAGAAGCTCGCAGAGGTGTTCACCTTCATCTTCATGACGGTTCTCCAGTCCATGAAAGGAGATACTGTCTCGGAGGCGTTGAAGGACGCCACTACAAGCTGCTTCCTAGTAAACACGGTCCATCATGGATAATGCCATAAGCGTTATCCAATGGAACTGCCAAGGCATTCGGCCTAAAACGGGTGAATTCGCCTCTTTTTGAATTCTCTGAAAATTTTGCCAGGTATTATCCTGCTTCAAGAAACCTTTCTTAAAAGCAGGCACTCTTTCAAACTTCAGGGATATCAAATTGAGCGATTTGATAGGCAGGACGATGTACCACACGGGGGCATACTTAAATGCGTAAGGGAAGGTCTGTCATACAGCTCCGTTATCGCATCCCAGGACCCTCAGTGTCTCTCTACCACGGTCATCACGAAATCAAGGAAACTCAAGATTGTCAATTTCTACGTTCCTCCTGGAAAATGCTTTTCAGAGGAAGAGCTTAAAAATCTTGAACCACCAAGATGCCATCATCTGCGGGGATATGAATGCCCATTCTCCCATATTTGGAGCTCGCCACTCTGATTGCAGAGGTAAGATAGTGGAAGACTTGACACAAAACTTGAATCTTGTTATTCTTAATTCAGGTGAAGGTACACACTCTCTGGCCTCTCCATGCTGGGCGGCCAAAACCACATGGAAGGTCCTCAACACAAGCCTTGGCAGCTATCATTACATCATCCAGATGGTGATCAATGACAAAGTGCTTTACGAGAACCTGAGACCGGCAAGAATAAGCCTGAAGACACTTAACTGGAACTCCTTCCATGCTAAGTGTCTGTCCCTCATCAACCAGGAGCTACCTTCGAAAGACCTGAAGGAAAACGCAAGATTCATCACCGACAGCATCGCCAGATCGGCCAAAGACAGCTCTCCCACCCACAAGGGGCGACACAGTAAGCCCCTTCTACCTTATTGGAACAATGACTGCAGGGAAGCAGTCAAAATAAGGAACAGAAAGAAAGCCGTCCAACGTCGAATTCGAAGCGAAGCTAGTTTTGAAGAATACAAGAGGGCCAAAAGACAAGCTAAGTGGACCATTAAGAATGCCAAAAAAGAGTGTTGGCAAAAACATTGCGCTGGTTTTGACGGTGCCACTGGCCTCGGCACTCTCTGGAAAACCCTCAGAGGGTTGAACGGCAACTAATCCACTAATTCCTCCGATCGCCCCAGATTCTGGGGATCCCATAGGAAACTCAGCAAAGGCGGAAATGCTAGCCCGATCTTTTGCATTAGCCAGCAGCAACGCGAATCTTTCCCCGCTATTCGCACAAACCAAGACTAAATGGCGCTTGACCCCTGAACTTTTCGCCCCAAAGGACTCGCCTCTCTCGGATCCCATCAACATCTCCAAAGTTATTGATGCACTAAGGAAATGTGGGAATTCATCTCCGGGACCTGATGGCATCCACTACGAGATTCTAAGAAGGCTCCCAACCGCAAGTTTCAAAGGGATCGTAGCTTTCTTCAACCAATCCTGGTTATCCGGAATGGTCCCTGGTCCATGGAAGAGAGCTATAGTCGTCCCAATCCCAAAGAAAGGGAAGCCCCCCGAGTTGCCTTCCTCTTACCCATCACTCTTTGCAAACTTCTGGAGCGGGTGATTGCCATGAGACTCAGATGGTTCCTAGAGAGCAGAAACCTGTTGAACCAGTACCAAGCTGGTTTCAGAAAAGGCCGAGGATATGTGGACCACATTGTCAGACTAACGCAAGATATTGCCTCATCCTCATTTAAGAAGCAGATGACTCTTGGAGTCTTCTTAGACCTGGAAAAAGCTTTCGACATGTTTTGGAGAAAGAGGATCATAGGACAACTTTCCGAGATGGGGGTCAGGGTCAAACCACTGGAATGGATTCACAACTTCCTCCAGCTCTCTCCGAACCAGTCGTACTAGAAAACGGCACTCCACAAGGCAGCGTCCTCAGTCCTCTTTTATTCATCATCACGATGAATGCAATTCCAAACCCACAGAAAGGAGTCGAGCTGTCCATGTATGCCGATGACATTGCTCTCTAGACGACCGGGACGTCCTCAAAAGCAATGACAACACGCATGCAAAAGCAGCTTAACACTACGGCTAAGATTTATCTGCTAATGGTTTTAAGATATCTGCGTCTAAATTACAAGCTGCTTTATTTACAAGCAACTGGGTCAAGAGGAGTGAGGCCAACATCAGACTTCGCATCGGAAAGGAAGAAATCCCCCTGTCTCCAACGGCCACCTTCTTAGGAATCGTCCTAGACTCAAACCTAAGTTGGTCTGATCACGCAGAGGCTGTCAAGACACGTTGCTTGAAAAGACTCAATGCGATGAGAGCTATCTCGGGAAGCTCATGGGGTGCTAGCAAATCCACTTTGCTACAAGTCTACAGAGCCACTATACGCTCCGTCCTTGACTATGGCTGCGAGATGGTAGATCTGGGATGCAAACAAATCAGGGACACCTACGACAGGCTTCAGTACCAAGCGCTGAAGATCTGCTGCGGTGGCATGAGGGGAACAAGTGCCTCGTCTCTACTGGTGGAATGCGGTGAGCTTCCCCTCGACCTACGTCGTAAGAAGCTCATGACAAACCACGCCCTCAGGTCTATTGCCATTAAAAATGAATCAGTTAAATCTAAATACTTCATTTCAGACGGCAAAAAGTCCAAGTCTCAAGCTAGGCTCCACTTCAAGATGAAGAAACGAGGAGAGACAACCCCGTACGAGAAAGTCGAGTCCCTCCTTCCGGCAGACATCCTAGGAGATATCGAAGAGGAAACTTCCACAATTTTTCTTGGAGACTGAGGAAACCATTGATTG